>DWQX01001787.1:0-25419 GCA_018245475.1 Pharmacophagus antenor | reverse complement strand
TCTATGTTCCTCTGGTACCACTCCGCACCGGTGGTTAGCCGGGTGAAGCGGTTCTGGAGGACCTGCATGCTCTTGAGAAGTTCGAGCCGGTGCATAAACACTACACTCGCGTAGGTCATTACGCGGCGCAGTGTTTTGCCGCTGGCTTTATGACTTAACACGTGACTGGAGCCTGGACGGCAGTGGCAGCCCAGAAAAGGAGCACACCCCATTGAAACAATATAGTGCAATAAAATTAATAAATCATAATTGCTGCAGTGTAAACAAAATGTAAAGATAAATAAAATGCAAAAATCACGCCATAAAATATATTTTTTTTACATAGGTGCGTATTTAAGCGGTCGGGCTTGCCCTGCAGGCACGCTCCTGCTGGATGATGGCAGGGTTTTTATGAACTCTCCTACCACTTACAATGTCAACCGCCATAACAGAGTGAGAGCCAGAATTATTCTCGACGAACACGCTTCACCGTCTACGGTCTCGTTATCACTTAACAAGATGTTAAGTGTGAGACCTTCGCGAATGTAGAAGAGATCTCTGCTTAGCTATGCGTCATGGAAGACGTCAAAGTAATAGTTACGAATGCGGTGCCTACCGAAAACTTTGTATCGCTTTGGCGAGACACTGACATTTGCGTATCCGGTGAGACGATCGTAAACCAGTCCGATATACAAAGCGTGCCCGTCCATCAGTTACGTCTATTTATACCGTACGGTTTGTCCGGCCGGCGTCTGCGGCGACATCTGGTATGTTTCGTTACGTCGATTCTAAAAATCCAGTCGATGTGTCGATGTACACTAAAAATTGTTAAAAACACTGTACATTGTTAAAACACTAGCGTAAACATAAAAAAAAAACAATGGAAATATCACGTAATTCAAAAAACATTTTTTCGTAGTTTCGTTTATATGTTCTGGCTTTGCTTATGCTTTCTTTACACGCTACTGATATGTAGGTGATGATGATAACATATAAAAATCTGTCATACCTATCATCAGATGAACGCCGGATATATTCGGCGCTTGTCCGCGCAGTTCATCGCATGGATACGGACATATCCGGCACCCGTACCGAAAGGGAAAAGGCTACGCTGTACATACGGCTAAAATAATTTCGTTACTTTGTTGCTTTATCTTTCGAAACAATAAAATATGCTTAAATAGATTTTTATTTTCAGGACTTCGAGCCCGTACCGGTTCCCGTAAACCAGTATGGCAACTTTTATTCGGGGGACTCGTACATCGTCCTCAAGGTAAGTTACTAACAAATCATTTGAATATAATAAACTGACAAATAATATGAAGCGAAACAATAATTTATTCATATTTATACACTAATTATAGTTTCAGTTTTTTTTTTGTAGAGTTTTGGTAAGCGTGGATTTTTTTATTTTATTCTTTCTTGTGCTGAAACTAATCAGATGTTGCTTGTTTTTAAATATCTACGTACTATTTGTTCCGTTAGATAGATACAGAAAACATTTTACTGCAAAAAAAAATCGGAGCACAGAAAGGGCTCCGGTGAGTGCACTGCAAAGGTATAAATGGCCTCCTACTGGAGGTGAAGTACTGATTTTCCGGTACCGCCGGCGGTGCAGACGCGACCCTAATTAAATGGTGAATAATAGGAAAGCGTTTTTGTTTATGTATAGGGAAAATGTTATAAGACTCGAACTGTTGTTTAACACGAAATAAAATCTTTGAATAGTTGAACAGATCGGAAAAATTCTTAAACTGTTATGGGCCTATATTGCGTAATTATTCATCACTAGGTAGGATACCTAACCCATTGCACTCGAGAGTCTATTTTCGTGCGAACAAGTCTTCCAATTGAGACATATAATACCGCTTTGTTACTATTTTTTTATTACTTAGTATTTATTATTACAAAGATATTTTACGTTTACGTTTTAATGATTATGTACACAAGTTGTCGTATTAAATGTATATATTTTAACACTGGACACGATAGGCGACTCTTTCGTTGATCAATATTTAAAATTCGAATTGCGGGGTTAGATCGCGTGGTGTGTGAGAGTCACCTTTCGAGTGCAAAGGGTTAACTGATACCAGACTGGCAGAGTCTGCATCGCGACTGCGCCCGAAGCAACTCGCGCCGATACGTCGAGGAATATTAGGTATCGTACCTAGTAAGTATTTACGCGATGTAGACCCGAAAAAGTTTGAAATAATATTGTGTACAGATCGCCGAAGCTTAAAATCGCACTCACTAGTCGTCACACGCCCCCTATTCTAGGCGTGGTAATTTTTTTGTTTGTTGCTAAGATTTGTTTCTTTTCAGTATACGCTTAAATTTTCGGGTCCGTTGATTAAGAATAAAATGTTTCATTCAATAACCTTCCTCCCCCTCTCCCCCAGGAGGGTAAGTTTAAAAATTATCTTTTTAATGGTTACCTACACTCCAATTAAATTCCATATGGCTAGGAGCAGCGCTTCAGGGGCTGTGCGTTGATAAACAGCTCAGTCAGTCAGCGACTCGCACAGCACTTTGAATTTTATATGTCTTATAATGAATTTTAATATTAGTTGAAAGTCATCCGGGATTATTGTCACGTCTATTTCTTTCTTAATCTCTTTCTTGGTGGTTGTGGCGTTCAAATCTAAGTCGTCTGCTTCAATCAGACCACGGGGTCCAGCACGCTGTCTTGGGACATTCACTTCTGGCTGGGCTCCAAGACCAGTCAGGACGAGGCCGGCTCTGCAGCGATCCTCTCCGTCAACCTGGATGACCAGCAGTTCAATGGAGATGCAGTACAGCACAGGGAGACCCAAGGACACGAGTCCAGACAGTTCCTCGGTTACTTCGAACCTGGTGAGTTAACCGATCTGGTATTTTTTAGGCTAACACTTGACAAATTTTACACTGAAGGTTTGTTTGAAGAATTGAGATCAAGTTTGGAGAGAGTGGAGACTACGAATCGGCAAACGTAGTGTAGAGGATGCTCTCAGACTTGGTAAAGTGAAAATCTACGCAGGGTGACACTAACTGGTAGAGAGTGGCTGGAGATTGTGCTCAGTAGCGTGCACTTGAAGAGATCTATGTTCAGCAATAGACTGATATACGCGGATGATGATAAAAAGATCAATTGTCCTATTAAAAGGAAATCAGGAGTTAAGTGGCAAAGAGGTTGTGGTCAGCATGAAGAGATTACTCTGATTCTCACATATATGATTTACATTGAGTGTGGCAGCTACTGGTTAACTATTGCGTGATGGAGATAGTTGCAGTTTTACGAATATATTGTCATAACAATTCCAGACAGGGACAACAGAGATCATGAAATATTCAGGACCAGCAATGGATAATGCATTTACCCTCTGGGCATTTCATAATCACTAAATATTATGTGAAGTTAAGACTAAATGTTAAACTATTATTGATAAACGTACTGATAAGTAAATTGACTAAATATCGTTCTCATTGGCGTAAAAATCCTGAAGTGAAGAGACCTAAGTTCAGCTGGTAATTGGATTAATACCACTAATTATCATCATTTATTATTCGCACCTCATGTTAGTTCAAATTATAGACAAAAATAGTAAGTCATGTAATGATTCTGACAATATTAAGATCAAAATGTTAATTAATTTAAGGTTTAGTTTGTTAAACAATGTCGATTGTTAAAGATGTTCAACATTTTAGTTGCGCATTTGACTATCGGCGTTCTATATTTTATATTTTAATAAGATTTATTGTAAAAATTGCTGATGGATTAATTTACCAATTCTTTATAAATAAAAGTAGTCATATTGGTTTCGGCAAGTACATATCAAAACATTTCGAGGCGAGTGATTCAGTGTGAATTATAGTATTGTCAAGTGAAGATCTAGTAAAGAAACTTTGTGAACTATTTGAGTGGTTTCATTATATAACAGTTATAAGAGCTTGTAATTTTTTTAATGATGTTTGCAGCATTTGCGATGAGAGCGATCTCTTCACTATAAGCGGTGTTCCTACTTGTCAATTATTGAAATCCATGCTCAGCAATAACGTTTTATTACAATCGAATTAGTTTTGATGCATAATCGCGCATAATCTCAATATTGTTTAGCTCAAATTTAAATGTTTGGATTGGATTTTTTATTACTTATAAGCTGTAGGTTTCCTAAATAGCAATATATAAATAAATCTATGTAAAATTCCATAAAAGCGTTCAGGACACCGTTAGAAAATTGAACGTTACAGATCGAAAGTGCAGAATCCAATCGGAGCCATTGGAAAAACGCAAGTACCCTCGCATGAAATATGGGAAAATTATTTTATACGTTCTTGTTTTTCATTATATCTTAAAGCATCGTGGTTTATAGTTTCTACCAAAAGCACTTTTCAGTAGATCCTCCGTAAAATATTGGTAGACGTTGATCTAGTTTGCATTTAAATAATAACTAGAGGTCTTACCATTTTGAGTTTTCGGCATTCAAAAGACAAGTCAGTTCTGTTGTTTTATAATAAAAAAATTATAATCATTAAAGGATCATGAAGGCTTAGACTGTTTTTATAGGGTAGAGTGTAGAAATATAAGAAGGTTCTTCATGTCATGTATATATTGATGTCATGTTTTTATTTTAGTATTAGACAATTATCATTGCGGTATACCTAAGACAAAAGGGTATGAACGCATGTTGGGATTTTACGAATGAATTGTAAGGATTAATTCCCAATATTTCCATCAAAAACTAACCGGGAATGTTAAGGTTATTTAAGAAATATCCATGCAGAAATTCATTCCGTGATATTTTATTAATATATAGTGGTTATTCTTTACATGCAACAGTCACCGTCCATGTCCAATGCATGACATTTGTTGTAATTGAAATTGTGCTAGAAGGAGTAAACTTGAAGGCGAATGGACTATTGAAGGGATCAGTTATTGATACGGGGGCATGCTTTGGTGCTTATAATGTATATTGATAGTTTTTATTCCTTGCAGCTATAAGGTATATGGAAGGCGGCCACGCTTCGGGCTTCAGTCACGTCACCATCAACGCCGGCGCCGAGAAGCGGTTGTTCCAGATCAAGGGCCGGAGGAACGTCCGTGTCAAACAGGTGGGCCTGATACGTATTTATTTTTTAATCCCGAAAACAGAGATCAGGAAAGGAAATGTGTAGTTAAGTGACTAGAGAAGAAAGGAAAAGGCGACGACTTAAAAGAGATGGATAAATGACATGAAACATGTCGTTGTTCACTATCGACAAGATTAATACAGGTTAGGATGGAATGGAAATTACTTCAGTAGACCTTTACGTCTAAAGATGCAGTCTCAAAAAAGGGTAACTAAAAGAATAAAGTAAATTAAAAGTTTATTACTCCTAAATAATATGGAAGTCTCGGAAAAACAATGGGTAAAGTCTGAATGCTGCTACGGTCTCTCTCGAGCCCACGTGGCAAATTATCACCCTTGATATTAATCTGAGGCCAAAATGTAATTGCTTTATTCCGGCAGAATATTACTATATTCTGGGCAAGCACACTTCACTATTTAGGAACACTGTCACTTAACGCCATGTGTCAATTGATAGACAGGGAACAGCGCTTTGCACTAGTAAAATTGCGTGAGCATGTCTCAAGGCTATGGTCGCATTATGGTGTTGTCTAGATATTTTAAGTAGTTTAATGAAACCTAATTTTACGAATTATGTGGCGGTTATTTTAAGTTTTCAATTTCCAGGGTTTTTGGTGTTTTACTGTTCTCACGGTCACGGGAGGACCGAGGTGATAGATGTACATCTATATATACTATCATAGTTACCACGGAGTACATCAAGCTTTTGGTTTGTAATCCCTTTATAAAATACTACAAGTGTCGCGTCGCCTGCAGGTGGAAGCCGCCGTGTCGGCAATGAACAAAGGCGACTGCTTCATATTGGACGTGAACCACGACATATTCGTGTACGTGGGCGACGGCTCGAAGACCGTTGAACGCCTGAAGGCGATAACGGTGGCCAATCAGATCAGGGACCAGGACCACAGCGGCAGAGGCAACATAGAAATCATAGGTGGGAATATATTTCATTATTTTCTTTGTCATATGTTTTTTTTTCCAGAAAAATGCGTTTCAGATGCAAAAAAAGAGCAGTGACGAAACTGTACATAAATAATTAAGCGCTAATTCCAATTTATTTAACTATTGCATTATTTATAATTTCTATGTATATTCAAAAAACGACTAAACGTATCACAAAAGATAAACCCTAGTCAGATTCTTGTCAGTTGCTCTAAGTAGAAGGCGCGTTGTGATATCAAATAGATACTTGTATGACGATTGAAATTTATTGTAAACATTGTAAGTTACAAAAAAATAATTACTTTATTATTTATCTGTAACATGTATATTTTTATTGAATTTATTTAATGAACTCTTTAATTTATTAATAGCTGAAAAATAGAAGTGTTCATAATATCATATTAAACTGATCATTACGTTATTTATTTATAAAATAAAAAATGGAAATATGGTATAGAGGTGTGACCACGAGCAAGTATCCTGTGGTACGTTAAATATTAATCTTCCAGACCCGTTCTCGCACGAAGGTGATTTGGATAAGTTCTTCGAGGCTCTCGGCTCTGGTGATCAGGACTCGGTGCCGGAAGCCGAAGAGGGCGGCGATGATGAAGTATGTCCATTTATTACCTACCAATTATCTACCTCTTGACGTATTTCTTATTTGTACGTTTTAAGACACGCATGCATAATGAAAATAACATAATATATAAAATAACATAATTTTGCTTTTTATTGTTTTCCTATAATAAATACTTAGTTTAAACTTGTTAAATAAATTGTAGGTATGTGTTCAGAAAACTTTATTGTGCTTACTTTTATTAATTATTTATTATTATATTATATAACTACAAGACGTACTTTTATCGTGGAACCGGAAGAGATGATTGACGCGACTAACTTGTTTTTTTTTTGTAGTAGTAATCCGAATCAAGAAAAAATTAGTATCAAGACACAGATTATGTAAGCTAACAATATAAATGTATGTTATAGCTAACAAAACTCTATGGTAACATTTTACGTGTGAAAACATCACGTATTTATTTCTGGTGAAAGATAGTTTCAATGACGTACTGATACGTCATGGAAACTGAGACGGGATTTAACTAGTGAATTCTAGTTTATTTCAAAGTAATGCGTATCTGTTGCGACCGAAGTAATAATTTCAATGGCATAGTTAATCATGTTTGGGTATGTGTACCCAAAGGGTTGATCTAGTCGTAAGTAGTAGTCAAAGAAATAACTGTGTCCAAACTCTTTAAACCTAAATATTTTGTTTTCGTGGCCCTTTGCTTTATCACTGGCCTTATTGTCTCTTAACACTAGATCTACCGGACCCGTCATTTTGGCGGACCAACCCTAGATAAAAACTTTCGTATACTATTGCATTTTGACATTTTTATTTTTTTTTTCAAATCAGGAAATATAAGAATACGATAATGCACAAAATAACCACAGACTCGAAAAAAAAAAACATTAAAATGTGTCGATAAATCTAGTGTTAAAGGTGGGCAACGCAGTTGCGACTCTCCGAGTGTTGCGCCTGCATATGGGCGACGGTGTTCACTTTACATCAGGTGAACCGCTCGCTCGTTTATCTACTTTTCCTATAAAAAAATAATAAATATTAATTAAAATTTAATGAAAGCAAGTATAACGTCATGTTCCTGTTAAATTCGAGGTGAGTGCTTGTAGAGCGTGTCCGTAAATCTAGTGTTAACATCATGTGATATTGAGGTCGACTCCATAAAACAATTTGCTAAAAATCTTTTTTTTTATACAACTATGGTGATAAACAGGTGTGATGTCCGCTCGGTATTGAATAGTCATCGCAGCCTATAGACAACGCCTTATTCAATTTTTTACATGTTTTTTTTTAATTAAAACAGGAATTCGAGCGCGGAACACCCAAGGAGGTGACGCTCAGCGAAATATCTGATAGGACAGGAGAGATGGTGATCAAGAAGCTACCGGGTCCACTGAACAAAGACGTGTTAGATGCTCAGGTACTGCAATCTCTAAATTTCAGATATAATCTTCATGAGTAGAACTACAACTTTGTTTACTCTTGGATTTATCTTTTTGTTTTGAAGCTGTTTTATAATGTCTGTAAATATTTGACAATGTGAATGCAAGTGTCTCTGCCACACATTCTTGTCTAAACGCCCGTACTAATATCGATTTTTTTTACATAGCGTGAAACAACAACATGGGTAAATGTTTAATATTATATTAATCAACTACACCAGCATTTATTTGTTTTAAGTATAAACTTAAAAGAAATTAACATGAGAGGGTGTGTAATATGAGGTGACAGTTTTTACGGTAAACCGATAAAATTGGGGTTACAAAAGGTTATTATGAACAATTACTTTTATGCTGTCAAGAGCAACGCAGCGCTTGGGTTAAATTATAAAACTGAAGGCGAATGTTTATATTATCCTTTTAATACAGGAATGCTACATTCTGGACACGGGCAGCAGCATTTACGTCTGGGTCGGAAGGAAGTCTAACGGGAAGGTATGAGATATAATATTTTTATTTGCAACAATCCTAAGTTTATCCTTGTCTATGATCCGCCGAAGAGAGGTTTTGTCAAAAGGATATTGGGCCCAAACTCTCTTGATTCTGTAAATGTATGGATGGTTGGATTTTTCTCCGATCATTGCTTACGTCTGTTTTTTTTTCTTAATGCTGTTATTTCCAATCTCGTGCAGGAGAAGTCTGCGGCCATGGCGAAAGCCGAGCAGTACTTGAAGGCGAACAACTATCCTGCCTGGGTGAGATGCTTAATGATCATGATTCGGTCTTATTTGTTTGGATGAGTATCTCGATGTAGAAGTAAGCACAAGTAATGTTAAAAAATACTAAGAGTGGGAAAATAGGAGACGTAGATATAATACCTGGCAATAACGATCAAAAATTTGTCTTTTTTTTATAAGGGAATATAAACGCTGAAAGAAGTCTTTAAGCGTAAGGGTGGAAAACTATAAAAAAAAACATTTTCACCAATTTATAATTTATAAGATTTTTTTCTCACTCACAATTTATCACTACTATCCTATATTGTTACAAAAAGTTGTTAAGTCGACATGCATGGAGAAGCATTGTCAAAGTTTGTTGTCGGTTGTTGTTTTTATAAAATTGTCTTTTTGTTTCTCACGAGTGATTTATAATATTAAGAGAAATAATATATAACTACTTAACCTAAAATATAAAACCTCATACTTAATTGCATAGTAATCTAGAACATTTAAACTTAAAAAAATTAAGTTTCGATTAATATGTGAAATCTGTAAGATATGACGTACATAAATCGAAGTACCTAGCATTTGAATTAACACCTTCAGGAAATAGAGTAAGACTTACGACAAAGAACGGCCGTTTTCGGTATTATAGAGCCCTCTCTCTGTCGCACAGTGCTGCCATTTCGATAGACAAAGATGGATATCTCGCTCTCGTTCAATGAAATGTCAGATGAAATGAATGCCCGGTACTGTAAACTGGTAGAAGTGGAATTCGTTCTGTATAATCCAATCAGTCTTCACAGTTTCCTGTTAAGGTTCATATTTCAAACGAAGTATTTATGCTATACATACATGTATACGGCATTCCCCCATTCAAAATGTAATATAAACATCTAAGTTATCTGCTCTAGAATTGATTGAAATGGTAATTTTTGTTTGTATTATTACAATATTCTGTATCAGGTACACATCTCCAAAGTGACTGAAGGCGCCGAACCCACTGCTTTCAAGCAGTACTTCGAGGACTGGAACTGAACCACCGATAGAAAAGGACGTTACTAAAACAAAAACTATTTTTAGAATCTCTAATAAAAGTGCACAATGAAACTAAGAAGTCCATAGGACGATATATTGGTTCGTTAGCCGACGACAAAAAGGAGGTTAAGCATACGAGGCAAATAATTTTTTCGCTTACTGGTAAGCCTGTTGTACTGACATTGATATGGTTTAATCAAAATATTGAATATATTTTTCTTTAGCCTTCTGGAATGGTATAGCCAGTGTAATTAACTGTACAACCAAGCCACATTGTCACTTAACATCATATGAAATAGAGGTCTACTGTTGACATATAGACGATGAGAAAGAATTCATTGAACGATATTTTATAAAATATTTTTTACGAAATATTATATATAGAATATTTCTATAAGTTTTTATCTTTTCTATGAGACAGTATTTTCATAAATACAATTGTTACTAATTACTTTATTTGCTACTGAATTAACACCAAGTTTACGGACACTTTTTCACCGATTCCTTTTAAAGGTTATTATCATTTCATGTAAAAATCCACATACTTCCTTTTTTAGAAAAATAAATATAAGGCAAAGTACGGCAACTTTGCCTTATATTTATTTTTAGGACGAAAAAATCCGGAAAATTTTGACACGCATAAGTATAGTGGAATTTTTAATAGTCTTTGTCGAGTCGAAATGACGCGTCCCGTAAACCTAGTGTTAAAAGTAAAACTCTAGAATAATATAAATTTAATGCATTTAAAATTACAATAATATAATTCATTTCTTGCTAATTTTTTTAATTAAGGATGTGGATATATTATTATGCTTTAGACACTTTAATTTTTATGCTAATAAAATATTTTTTCTGTCTTTCTTTATTTGAACTTAAAAATTATTATTACATTAAAATCTATGTATACATTAAAAATTAAGCTTGTATCACTGGAAGTTCCATTGTTCCATTACAGGTCCACATGAATAGTTGAGTTTACATGGTTTAAGGGTTTTCCGATGACTATAACCCCATTATCCCTTAACATCATGTGAAATTGATTTTGTTTAAGACTATTACTGATAAATCACAACTAAAAAATAACAGGCGACATTTATTTTGTACATAAAAAATAAATGAAATTGTGAACATATTCCGATACAATGGTTACCCAAAACGCACAGAGAGAAAGAATAAAAAACAAATATGGATGTCAGACCAGACAATATAAACTTATAGGCAATCATTTTTATGAAGGAGGATAAAAATAAAATATGTACCGTAGAGTAGATTGTATGTATATTTGTTTGATGACCTTTTTGTATACAATCCCATTGTTCCCCTCATAAGACCGGAGCTTTTACCTCATTTCCCTGAAGTGGCCGCACCTCGCCGCGCTTACAAACATTTGGCACATAATTGAATAAGATATTTGAAATAGAACAAGAAACTATTTTGCTGATTTCCAGTTCATATAGCAAGTATTATTATTAAAGTTACTGCTACACGCGGCACGACGTCCATTTTGTGTATATTTGTTTTTATATCGGGTATTCCCTTGTAACACAGTTCGACTGCCTCCGTCGCGTAGTACTTCACCCGCTTGCCTTGTCACGCGGATTTTCCGGGTCCGATTCCCGGGCCACAGGGGTAGTGGAGTCTAGATGGTGGTAGTATTTTTTGAATCCGCTAGGCTTATTACCACCCTCAATGTCAATCTGCCGATAAAACATCATTTCTGTGTTCCGGCAGTCATATATGTAAGAGCGTCAGTACGAGTATATTTGGTAAGCACTCTTTACCATCTACTGTCTTATTGTCACTTAAAATCATGTGAAAGTAACATCAAGTTTTGGTACATAATAAATATACGGTACCAAATGTTGACGAAACCTGCGTAATGATCGAACGATACGTGAAAAGGTATATGCCAAGGTCATGATCAAACACACCTATAGCTTTAACGTAAATAAATGATGCGTGAATGTGTTCCAAACTAGTCGTTGGCTAATATTAAGTAATAAGTTAAACTTTGTTAAAATATGTCTGTTTTGAAGCGCAACGATAAATTTTGTGTCGATAATCGTATAATATTTTTCAAACTGTACAGCGATTTAATTTTTTTAAATATATCGAGTCATGGTAATAAACAAATGTAAGTGCTTCCGAAGAATGTGTGTTTTACATGTACATAGTTATCAAACGATAAAAAAAGAAAAATAGCTTACTGTAAAATTGTCTTTTTGATAATGTGTCGTTATTTTAGGAAATGGATTTATTTATTTGAAATCAGTAATGATTATTACTGGTATTATTATTAGTCTATCATTGTTATACAGTGATGTATTGGTGGGGTGATATAATAATTAATAATATCATTAATTAAATATTAATGAAACAAATTTTATATCGTCGTTGATGAGAACAAAAACAAAAAAAGTCGGAGTATAATAAATATTAAACCGCCTGTCGTTTATTTTCAGCAATCATTTACGTATTAACTGAAACGGCTCGCAAAATACTGTTTTAGTAAAAAAGTACAATTTAAAATTCAAATTGAAATTGATATTGTCAGATGTAAAATCGATTCATTCCAGTTTTGTTAATTCTTTATTTGTTGCCTGTTATTGACATTTGTGATCATTTTTTTTTTCATATAAATACTATCTCGTATACAGAATTGTGATTCCAAATTAATAATTTTAAATTATCAAGTGTACAGTTTCGTCATGCTTCCTTAGTTGTTATTGCTTGCGGTGGCGTCTTCGTGTCCCATCGCAATCCCTTAAACGTAGTTGAAGGTGCTGATAGCTGGCTGAATTAGGGTGTAATCTATTAATTACTTGGGTTGAAAAAGTATAATATGAGTGAATGAGTTTAGAAGATTTTTACATTTTGAAATTTTATTTTCTTATATGAAATTAAGCGCAATTCAAAAATAAAATAAAATAGTTGATTGTACAATTACTAATTTTTGTCGTATTTGTAACGCTATGTTATATAAATCGTATTTCTGTTTCTAGTAACTAATATAGTATGTCAATAAATTCAGAGTCGACAGCAACGGACTGGCCAGTTACAGACATTAAGGAAATACAAGTTATTTATTATAAAAATAATCGTAACGGATAAATAATTGTAACGGATATTCTGGAATTACACGAAGAAGAAAACAATATTAATCTATTTACATAGAAGTGGAAGACATTAAAATGATCACATTATCATTATTTTATATATAAAACTTTGTATATGTACATAAGTTTGTACGAAAAAATATTAAAGTTGTAAGATAGTTATAGATTATTCTATAAGTTTAAATTCCAACTATCAACTGATGATAGGCAATCTTCCATTGCAAAAGCAAATTCATTAAGCTAACAATTATTCTGTTGAATAGTCTCCGATTAGATTTGGGGACCTTCAAGAGAAGATCCTATTCCTTTTTTTAAAGGTGGACAAAGCAGTTGCGATTCCCCATGTATTGCGGATGTTCATAGCCCTGTTATCGCTTAAAATTATGTTAATGCCAAATCGTTTTATTATTTTCCTATCAAACATCGATTCAGTTATCGCCAATGGGGCAATTTGGTGAATATTCGCCAGTGGAAAATTCAACACAATGGTTAGAATTGCCCTGTTTAGTTTATTAGTAGTAGGTCTACTATACGGCTATGACTCATGTCATGATCCATAATCACAAAATTATCGACATAAGTATAACATACTTATTTAGACTTTGAAAGGTAGATAAGGAACGATAACCTGTGTCACCGAATTACATGCCCGGGTGAGGTGGACTGGCTCTGAGGCTATGTTTGGACTTAAATATCGCCATGCTTGAGCCTTAAACCCAAATATATGAGCTTCGCATATCTCGGTCACGTCAATGCAATAAAAAGTAGGCAACAAAAAGTTATTCCTCTAATAAAAAAGATTATGGAAGTGTAGAATAATAACAAGTAAATGATGTATCGCAATACAACTATGTTCCTTTATTACTGTTAGGTAGTTAAAACAGGCGTTGCTGTGGTACTTAGGCGGCAACCAAAATTCGTATCACTATCAAATTTTTCTCTGAAAAAGAAAAAAAGAATTAACGTCATTTTTATTTACACAATGTTAATGAAAGACGACAAAAACCGCGAAACTAGTCTAACTAGTTCCGATTAATAATGTTTGGCGGCCATGTTGTTTTCTTGACATTTGACCGGTCAGTTTGAGCACAGATCACGCACGTCTAATAATTAGTTGTCAGTTGCGACTGTGCTGTGATATCGTAAGCGCGTCGTGTGCTTAATAATTTATTTTGCATTTATATTAAACAGGATTTGAAAAAGTGAGTATTACAATTAATTATTTATGTTTAAACACCTAAATTGTTGTAAAATTACAGTCATAGTGACAGTAATTTTATTATATTTTGTGGTTGCGTTTTATTAATTTTCAATCTCTAACTTTTATAAATGAAAGGGTATTATGAATTAAGTGTTTTTTATCGTGTCATCTACTGTTCTCAATGCTTGATCACAGCTTTTGACTAGTAAGTAATATTTTCATTTATTTCTAATACATTTCAGTATAGATAGTGCTAGTAAAAGCACCCCGTCTATTTTTGCAGAAATATTTTTTTATGTATTAAAACTTTATTTACATTGCACAATTGTATAAGATGGAAATAATTGAAAAATAATTTTTTTTCTAGTCAACCTTTATCATTCTAAAGAAAAAAAAAGTAACGCATCAAAAAAAAAGAGTAATTAAAATAGAAAATGGACAAAAAGAAACAAACTTTTCTCTTTCTTTTACTTCCACTTCTTTATCTGTTTAATGTCTACAAAAATTATATGTCCATTTTAAAGGCATGCTGTTTTTAACTTTGTTTTCTATTTTATGTTTTCCTATGTAAATATTAAGCAGATCTTTTCTGCAACGCATTTGAAATTATACCAATCACAGGTAATTAAATTTGAATAAATTAAACGCTCTATATCTTCTTCATGATGTTTTTTATAAATTTACATAAGTTTAGAAAGGTAATTTCTTCACTTACAAAAATGATTAAATGTAGTTTGCTGCGATTTTTGACGCCATAAAATTATTATCTGTACTGGTAAAATCAGTCTTCATTGCCCGTTCAATGTATTACCGCACAGCCAAAATCGCTGGTCCTAGACACATGAGATTTGGAGGGTGTGTTCTTTGTGATGTGGAGGTATGCATTAGGAAACCTATAAGGTGGGGAACATAAGGAGGAAGGGGGGGGGGTTTAAAATTTTAAAGATTTTTTATTTTTCGAGTCGATGGACTCGAAAATCGCTACACATACTGAATAAATTTTAATCTTAATATTAAATAAAAAATACTACTTAAAAGCGGTGGGTGACGACGAGTTATCTATGTATTTAAATGAAGGGAACACTGAACTGATTTTTTTCATCGGTTTTATCGGTATTAAAGTATATAAATACCCTTTCCTTGACAATTAGTATAATAATTAAATAATGACCGGAAGTTGGACGAGTAGAAAAAATTATCTATAGATATAAAAGGAGAACATATTTTTTTCTGCATGCCAATCACTTTAACATATCTGAACGTATAGGTATGGGAGTTACAGCATTCTATGCGGAATAACTTATATATGGAATTAGACTTTTCTTTCCATAGACTATTTTAAATTTCTGTAAACATAATATCTCTCATATTAAAACGAGTGAATGCAAACTGAATTTTTCAGGATTTTTATGTTTTGTACTGTATTATATTCAATGATCAATTAGTTAAACCTTAAAAAGATTTTTTTTAATACTGTATTATGTATAGTGAAATATGTTTTATACCTTCGGTCTAACAAAGAAAAACTCTTTTTTACAACATTTCTATTGGAAATTGAATCAGTGTTATGTATGCTTGAAATCTTATGTAATCCATATAACCCCTCCGTCTCCCTCTCGGGAGCGATTTCATAAATGACTTTATCGTTTGGCGTTTATCGAAATTGGTATAACTTATTTGACCTTTGACAAATAGAATCGTGTATAATAATAGTAGACGAATGTTTTGTGATAAATAAATATTGAGTATTATCACTATTTACGTTCGACACGTGTTCATTATTGAACCCAACGCAAGAAAAGGAGTGTCAAGTTTCTTTATCGTCCGTTGTTTGTTGAGTTTTGCAATGAAAAAAAATTGCGTTAAAAAAGGAATTAATAAAAAGAAATTATTTGACCAATTTCAAATTATTTTTCAATGATAAAATAATCATACATTAAAACTTATAATCGTATCGAGTTGAGAACTTTCCATCTGTTAGCGGTTAATAAACGTCTATACATAGAGTTTCATTGTTGTCTGTATCGAAAGTAGAATACAAATGTGTCATTGTTTGTTACAACGTGGGATAGTCATAGGATGACTAAAGTTTAAATTACGTCATATTGTTTTTTAATCCATTACCTTAAAGCAGAGGTTGGCAAACGTTTTTTTCTTGTCCAATGCGATAAATTAATCTATACGAAATTCAAAGTCTCGATTAATTTACTGATTGGCTGTCCTATATATCAACGCACGACCTAAACCGCTGCTCCTAGGTACATGAAACTTGAATGGCGTGTTCCTTATGACGTACAGCTGACCAGTAAGTGTACAGGTTTTCTAAAATCTTACCTCTGATAGGGAAAGGAGGGGGCCTATAAATTTCAAAATTGAAATTATTATCTAAAACAATGAAGTCGATAATTACAGTACACTTACTGGAGATCATTTAAGATTAAATGAAACATTTACCACGCCCGGAATAGTGGGCGTGTGACTATCTTTTGTTAAAAAATTTTAAAACAAAATTTTTCTTCGTCGTCAACGAACTAAAACTTGACATCATGTTCACGTGATGTGCAAATGAGGGCGTTACTGGCGCTGCCTATTAGACCAAAATACTTATTATATATGGAACGAGATATATCAGAAAAAAAAATATCATCTTTCATCATCTTCCAACATCATAGTCGTATTATATCCCGTGAATCGAATTTCATTTAACTGATGCTCTAAAGGCAGTAGAGATAAAAACTGTCATTTGTTAACCAGTTAACTGTGTCGTCATAATTTACAATTTCTTATTTCTTAATCTTAATTATATTAATAAAAAAAAATGTATCATCAAACGTTTGTAGAATTCACTACAATGAAAATTAAATCGTAATATCCTTTGCATGAACTGTTAATACAATAATATCAAAAATGTTCAAATATGTGTCTATTTCACGGATCGTAGTATGTTACCAATGACGTATATAGACGTCGAAAACAGTTAAGTGGTTAAACTGCTGAAGTATAATACGTATGCTGCATCCATTTCAAATGATCGCTTCTGATTGGACGGTGTTACTGTGGAGGTCTTTTATATCGTCGCGGAAGTACTTTATTAGCTGACGATCATACGGGCATTAAACAAAGGGTTCCGCTTTGTTCTACGTAATGCGAAATGAAAGATTTGGTTCATCATCGAAAGATTACATTACATTTGGTGGAGTTTTCACTGTCAGATAGCCGATATATATGTAAATTTAACCCATTGCGGACGGGGCGCTTCGAAGTGAACCGTACCGTGGTGACGAGCTCATGTCGCTCACAGCCCGATTTGAAGTCTGGACATTTTATATTATGTGTACATAGACAGGCATTCACTTGGGACTCATGCATGCGTTTCTAGGCTCTGTCAGAAACATTCGCCAAACGCATACATGAATTATTTGGCATATTTGATGATTTACACAGAACGCACATACTCGTATGCGGCGTTAGTCCGCAAAGGGTTAATATAACGTAAGTTTATTTCTTTCTTGATAAAGCCAACCGTCACTTGCTCACTTTGAAATTCAACCGCTGAAGGGGAAGTAGGCGTGTTCAAATTTATTATGAAACTTTTTATTCTTCAAGTCGATGGTCATGAACATTTTTACACATTAATCTTGACACATTGTTGACGGGTTATTTTATTGGCGAAATTTCTCTCACGCCACCGGCTATAATTCTGTAATCTTAAATGTGCTACGTAGTTACGACGCGCGGCGAAGTTGTCGGTCGACGGCGAGTTATTTATGTTTTTTGTTTGTAACGTACACTTAAAATGAAACTGTAGTGAGGTCTATTCTGTACATTGTATATATAATCAAAATTAATATCGAAGGATGATTGATGATCGATACTGATTCCAAAAATGCAATCAGTAAATTTCTTGTCTACCTGTCGGTCTATGTGAACGCATGGGTCAAAAATTACTAACGGTATTTGAATCAAACTTGGTACGATTGTAGTCCATACTTCTGGGCAAGTTATATGCTGTATTAGCTATATTTAGCCAATTTCGATTATTAAATGTCCGCATAAGCCAAAGGAAAGTTCAAAATGTGAGTAAGAACGCTGGCGGATCTGCGGTCAGAGCTATTAATAAAGAAAAAGAGCGTTGAAGTTTTCATGATTATTTTTGTCCCTTTCGACGTGTTTGGTTCGAGGACCTATTCTTCCATACGAGTTCTCGTTTCCATTCAGTTGCGATAACACGACAGTTTTAATGTCGTCAGATTTTGTATCCTTTATGAAATTGTAAAAAACAATGTTAACACTACATTTACCGGACCAGTCATTTTGACTGGACGACCCCATATAAGAAGTTACGTATACTGATATGCGTTTGATAATTTTTTTTTTAACGACTGTGGCAACATTGTTCTATATATTTTATTGCGAAACAGAAAAAATATGAATGCAATAATGCACAAAATTACAACAGACTCGAAAATAAAACCATAAAAATGTGTCGTTAAATCTAGTGTTAATAGTGTTCCTTGTCTACACGTAAAGGGAAAACGAAGCAGGAAATGAAACATGACCTCGTTTATAATAAGACATGGTTAAATCGTGTACGCGTAGTGGTGACTTAAATAGTGGTAAATTTTTTTTACTGTCAATCGGCTGCCGCCTGACTGCAGTTTCACATGATTTTAAGTAATAATGACGTCGTAGACGGCGAAGCGCGTTCGCACAGAGTGCTTCTGGCTTTCGCATGTACGAGCACTGGAATAAAGCAACGCTGTTATAACGGAATATTAGCAATGATGTTGGGTAGCTAGAGGGTACGAGAAAGCCCTACCGCCGTACTTAGTCTACTAAATATGGCAACGGAAGCGAACCTAGACCCTCCGCATTACAAGGTGCGACAGTCCGCCGCTGCACCACGAAGACAGGAGAAGCGCTCCGCCGCTCTCCCACCGTTATATCCAAGGTTCAATACTAATAGTAGTATTTTGAATATAAAAAAAACGTTTGAGAGACAACCTCCATGTAGCAATGGATTACCGTTTACCTTGTCACACGGTAGTTCCGGGTTCGATTTCCGGAATAAATGACTTATAGAGTGTAGATTGTGGAAGAGTTATTAAAACCCACATGGCTAGCTGCAACCCAAAATGTCAATCTGCCGATAACAGCATTGCTGTGTTCCGGCATTCATACATGTGCGAGCCAGATGTATTTTGGGCGAATTTTTTGGGCGAACCTTCAATTGTCATCAGGTGAAGTCGAAGCTAAATGTTAGCCCGTAACCGACAAATAATTTCTTTTTCCGCATATCCTCACTCAACCGACAGCATCTGCGTCGCCAGCATGCGATCGTTGGCGCTGTGGGCCCTGTGCGGGCTGTTCGCGTGCGCGCACGCCCGCACCGCGCACGCCCCGTCGCCAGTGAGCGCGCAGATTACGTCCCTCGCCGACAAGGTGAGCTCCGCGACGATATTCAACCCATCTTCGTCGTAATTTGTGATCTAATTTATTTCAAAAGCTTGTTTACAATATAGGACGTATGGATGGTATCGTATGTTCCAGGACGCGCGGAGGAAAGCAAGCGTACACCCGGCCTTCGCTAACGCCGGCAGACAGGCGGGTCTCGAAGTGTGGAGGATCGAGGTGCGCTATTCCCTTTAAAAACTGACACTGCCCGTTGACTTAGTAATAAATACTTTATTAATATTCGAAATCCACTAGGCGGTGACGAAGAAAAGTACGTCACTTCTTTAAACACAGTTCAGAAGCAATTGGCGTATAAATTTATTTTAATGTCCGTTAAAGCAGTTTGCCACCAGTCAATTGATTTCGTTCGCCGTACATCGGTGGCGATGGACCGTTCGAAATGAAAATGCTCGTGGGGCGGGTGAAATAAGATCGTTTAGCTGCCAGTACTGAGTCAAGTGAAAACGCAGCCGTAGGTGGTGAAGCGTGCACGCTCTGAACACTGTTCCTTTCACGTGATGTATGACTGCCGGAATACAGCAGTGTTGTTACAGGTTAACATTGAGGGTAGAAACTTTAAAGGCGGCTCCGAAGAGATCCTACCGTCGTCCAGACTACACTACTGTACGAGTATAGCTCGGGATACGAACTATTGTCACAAGGCTTACACCATTTGATCGTACGCATGTATAGCGACACGCTCGTTCTTTCTAGCGAGCAGGCATCACCTATAATCAAGTGATAGTTCCATTTATTATATCACTTGGACTTGATAAGAAAAGTAATTGCCTTCCAGGACTTTAATCCGGTTGCGGTGGCTCAAAGTGACGTGGGCAAGTTCAACAAAGGGGACTCCTATATTGTTCTCAAGGTTAGTAAATAATCAGCGCTATTTATCAATTGACCTGAATATCACTCGATGTTAAATGACAATGAGGCCGTAGATGAAGATTCCAGGAGTGTCCGCCTGGAATGATTTTGCCTCTCACATGTTAACACGAACTTATATCACGAAAGTACACCGCAATATAATAAATTAGTTTATTCATCCAAAGAGTTACTTTCCGGAACTCCATGTCATAATAAAACACAAACGATTATTTTGCAAATATTCGCTGCTTTGCTTTACTGAACTGAATAGAAATATTAAAAACTCGAGACTAAATTACGTGCTGTCGGACGCATGGCAGCTGAAGATGCCGCGTCGTGGTCGTGATGTAGTCGTTATTTGAGATTAAAGGGAGCGGAAATTGGCAAAAAAAACTGTTGTTACATTAATTTCATAATAAAATATTAAAAAATGGGAAACGGTATTCATGCTGTACAGACTGATGCTGCAGTGCTGGGTTTCAATAAGAAAAACAGTACGAATATTATTTTATTGGGAAACTATTAACCGATGTATTACATAATAATAATAATTCTAACATTTATTTGGGTTATCCCAGAACATCTACACCATTGTTTACACCTGTTAGACCTCAATAAATATTTATACATTGCTATTCAAAAAGACGCAATTTTAAATACAGCCCTATTGTACGAAAATTTCTCCGAATACATGAATACGCCGAATACCAGCTAACGTCCAAACAAACATACACCACTTAAATATTTTTCAATTTAACATTTTACTTGGTTACCAACACGTAAATGTTAAACAAGCGAAGTTTAAAGCAGAGAAATGTAAAATAACATTAATTTGTCTATAATCTTAAGGCTCAAAACATTCTGTAAAACTTAAACAATCACATTAAGAATTATTTAGAGAAAATGTGCCAGGGCTAAATATGTTGTGAACACAGTGACAGCCCATTGATATTCTGCCCCGGCCGACCATAACTAAACAAACGAAACGCAGAATTACATAGAGATTATAATAAATAATTCCATCGTCACCATCTGGATGACTGCCAATCTTCCACTGTGCGATTTCAGCGCCATTTTTTACCACACACAACCGCCCTGTGGCATCAGTTGTCGCCAGTGGTATTTCCAGACTGATACGACTGAGGGCCCTTCACGAAAAGACCGGACCCGTCATTTTGAAGGACCAACTCCGGATAAAAAGTTCCTTGCACTAATATGTGTTTGACTTTTTAGATTTTTTATACTACTTCTGGCAAAATTGTTCTATATATTTTATTGCTAAACAGCTAAAATATTAATAAAATAAAACACAAAGTTACTAAAGACTCTAAAAGAAAACCATAAAGATGTGTCGGTAAATCTAGTGTAAAGGTCTAAAGGTCGGCAACGCAGTTGAGACTGACTCTCCGAATGTTGCGGCTGCATATGGGCGACGGTGATCAATTTACATCAGGTGAATCGCTCGCTCGTTTACTTACTCTTCCTATAAAAAAATAAATAAATTATAATTAAAACATAATTTAGTGAAAGCAAGTATAAATAACGTCCTGGTCCTGTTAAAGTCTAGTTGAGTACTTATTTGTTTTTATGTAGACGACAGCTGACAAGAAGGGCAACCTGTCATGGGACATATACTACTGGATCGGCAGTCAGTCTAGTCAGGATGAGTCAGGGGCCGCCGCCATCTTATCCGTGGGGCTGGACGACAAGCTGGGCGGGGCGGCGGTGCAACATAGGGAGACGCTTGGCCACGAGAGCCAGATGTTCCTTTCTTTATTCCGCCCAGGTGTGTATTTATTTTTTTATGTATTATTTGTATTACCGAATAACGTATTAGTTAGAAATGGTGGATTTAATGTCCAAATGTTAAGCTCACCTAGTCAACCCAATGTGTGGTGAAAGTGAAGGCAGGTTATTTTTTTTTATCAATTATAGGCTAACACTTGGCCTCATCTTCACCTGATGATAACTGACAATGAGGCCTTAGACGCTGAAGCGTGTTCGCCCAGAATACATCTGGCTTTCACATATATGACTTCTGGAATACAGTAATGCTCCTATGGTAGCAGATTACACTAGAGCATGGTAGCTAGTCAGGCGGATTCGAAAACCGCCATCCAGTCTCCACTACTCCTGTGGCCCGGGAATCGAACCTGAGACCTCCGCTTTACAAGGCTAGCAACTAAACCACTGCACCAGAGAGTACGTAAAAGAAACAAAAATTTTCGTGTAAAAATACACAATTTATGTATGATATCGCATCACTTAGTGAACGATAATTTCGATTGTCGTTTGAAGGGCTTACAACTACAGCTATGCCTTAAGTTTCTAATAATAAGAACTAATTTCGATCCGAATAAGTGGATTGTGTATTTATCTTTAATATCATTTAATTCTACTTAATTATTTCAGAAACTTTAATTTTTTGTTTTATAATACAACGTCCTGCATATTATATACTGTAGCTTAGCTTAGCTTAGCGTTACTTGAATTATGTACGTATCCGTCGCGGTGTTCACAAACTGTACTATAACTGTATTACATTCCCTATATCTATCCTATATACATCCCTATCTCCTATATACATCCCTTACATCCGCTGATATGTCATTACATTACATCAGCCATACGGTACGTGGAAGGCGGCGCCGCGTCCGGCTTCAACCACGTGGTCACCAACCCGGGAGCCGAGAAGAGGTTGTTCAACGTCAAGGGCAAAAAGAACGTGCGAGTGAGGCAGGTCGGTGACGTCACTACGAAATATTACATCATCATCAGCCGAAACCCGCACCGCTGGATATCTCCCAAGGACTATCACATGCATTCGTCCTGTGCTGCTTACATTCAGTGACCTCCTACGAATCTTTACTAGATAATCAGTGCACCTTGTGAGCTTGCCTACTTGCCTACGCCGCGTCTACCAGTACCCAGTCGAAGAAACTGCTATAATATAATTTTTAACTGCCTGCATGATGCATTGTACCGCTTGTTTTTAACACCGAAGTAACACTTTCTTGTCTCGAGCTACACGACTATTGGAATCTGGTTGGTGGTAGGGTTTTTTTTGTTAATCTCGTTCCCATCGACATGTAGGGGTCGAGGACCTAATCTTCCATTCCAGTTCTCGTTCTCATTCTGTTTTACTAACTTTCATACCTATACCATTACATTTCATTCTTTCATACATCACGCTCAACGAGTACAACTCGCCGCATTTTATTACTTATAACTATTTACATTAATTTTGTCTATTCTTCTCACTATATTTATATAATTCTATATGTGTGGTAGGGTTTCTGAGCGCCTAGCTACCACCATGAATGTCATTCTGTATTTTACTGATTGTACATGTACATGTGAGAGCCGGAAGTGTTTTAGGCGAGCGTGCTTTAACACATACGTCAATGTTTTCCAACCTATTTGGTGCAATGTTCCACTTTTGAGTAAAAAAGTTTTCTATGTCCCCCCTGACCTATACAATTTTAATCCTTTACCCCTCAAAAGCAAATAAAAATCAAGAAATGTAGTGAACTATGTTAGCTATTTTTTTTTAAAAGCTCGGTCATTGCCCAACCTGAATGGCAGAACTGCCCCCTCATGAGAAACACAGATCTACGTCTTCATTGTCACTTAAAATCGAGTGAAATTTAGAGCAAATGTTAGCTGTATCGTCAATACGACGATGTTAAAAAAACATTGATAGATCAGTATGTTTCTATAATCATTAATATTGTTTGAAAGTATGAAGTTTGGCTGCCTCCGTGGCGCAACGGTTTAACCGCTTGCATTGTAACGCGGAGGCCCAGAGTTCGATTCCCGGGCCACGAGGGTAGTGGAGTTTAGATGGTGGTACGGTTCTTAAAACCTGCCTGGTTAGTTACCATCCTCAATGTCTATCTGGCGCGATAACATCATTGCTGTGTTCCGGCAGTCGTGCAAGAGAGCGCCAGATGTATTCTGGGCGAACACGCTTCACCATCTACGTCCTCTATGTCACTTAACATCAGGTTATAACGACGCAGTGTTAACCCATAAGTAATAAAAAAAAACTTTGTATAATTTCTACTGCAGGGATTAGTCAGTCGTTAGATAGAAAGTGGGTACCACTCTCGTAATTTTGCATTATTTATTTGTTTTATATTATTGAGTTAGTGCCGCCATACATTATTCGGGCTGCAAAGATAGTTACGCACCAACTTGGTCATTTAATTACCATGTGGTAGAAACGGAGAGCGAGTGTGTGTGAGAGAGAGTGAATTAAAGTGATAGAGAGTGAGAGAGAAAGAACGAGTTTCAGAGTAGTTGTAACGGTAGTGTCTCGTACCGATTTATTTCAACTACAACGTGATCACGCTGTGTACAGAATTATAATAATTTATTTCCTCGATCGTACACTCGTATGGTTGTTTAGAAGAATACAAAATTATATTCAACCGTTCCAACCTCTATGAAATACGAAATTTATTAAAACAAAAAATGATTATGCAGATAAATGTAACAATTATGGATAGCTTCAGCGGTCATTGACAATCTTTATTAATGACTACGTCCCCATTCCACATTTTCCTATTTTGTAGGTGGAGCCTCAGATAGCGTCAATGAACAGGGGCGATTGCTTCATCCTGGACGTGAACAACGACATCTTGGTGTACGTGGGCGACGGCGCCAACCACAAGGAGCGTCTGAAGGCCATCTCGTTCGCGAACCAGATCCGGGACCAGGACCACAACGGGAGGGGGCGCGTGGACATCGTCGGTGAGTCTTTCGTAAGGGGGGAGGGGCGCGCGGGGGAACTGTGTATTAGACAAAATCGGATCATACATCCTCCGTCGCATCTCGCTTGTGTTTATAATAATAATGGCTTAAAACAGTCTTTCCCAAAGTGGACGATAACGTCCCCTTGTGGGCGCTGCAGGTCTCAAGGGGGGCGGTAAGAGACCCAGAAAGAAAATGGGGGCGTTGTGTAGAGGCGG
>DWQX01001786.1:0-25422 GCA_018245475.1 Pharmacophagus antenor | reverse complement strand
TATATATATATATATATTCACATGCTTTGCGCTTCCATAGAAGGGAACGATGAATTTATTATAAGCAACGATTAATTTCCCGGTTGTTAAATAGTTCTTCAAGCAACTGGTTAATTAATTTCAATGCTGCATCGGCGAAGATTAGCTACGGCAACTGCGAATGACCGTGACTTTCACATTAAAATTTTCACTAATGTAATATATTAAATTATTGACAACTTAAAGCTACCTGTTTATATACCATTTAGTCATAAATTGTATATCAGTGTTTGAGATTAGTGTTTCAAACATGGTATTTAATAATAGGGGCGACGCTATTTAAAACATGATTACATGTATTTATAACTACCTTTAAACAATGTTCTCTTGTTTGCTAAAACAAAGCTATTGTTTTCAACTTATACCAAATCAAAAAATATTATAATTTCTAGCTATTTAAATGGATTCTTTGGTTGATGCAGAAGTAATTATTATAGTTTTTTGATGTGACTATTCATTTTATCTCGTCTATGCATTGTTGCAACTCTATACACACAAAGCACAATACATACATAACATATATATAAATGTTTATAGAAAAATGAAATCAATGTACGATGGCTAGAAACGCCTTATGTATATAATTTTACTCTTGGTAATTATTTCTGTCGTCATTTCCATGTCATTTTGTAACATTAAAATTGATTTAAAAATAACGTTTAGTGGTTTCAGATTTTACCCTTAAAAATGTTTAATATTAAACAATTAATTATAGTAAAAAATAATACTGGTTATTTTCTTGTCACGTTAATATTAAATTGTAGTCGTCGCGCTAGTATTATACTTACTAAATTGCAAGGCGAACAAATAATAGAATTCTTATTCTCCAAAAGTGAATCTTTTTAGGTGGTGAGTACTTTGCCGTGAATTTCACAGCTCAAATCTGAACGAGAAACACATACAAGGTAAAGTACGTTAATAACGGAATTAATTATAACAATAATTGTTGTAATCATTTACTGTGCCCTTGAATTTTATTTGTTGCCATTTGTAATAAAAACTTAGGTCTCTGCGAATCACCGCCTCCATTGTTCTCTTATGATTAAAATGTTTTTACATAAACTTTATGTATTAGTGTACATTTGTGGTTCATCTACGTCTCTGAATTGGTGCGTTTGTTTTATTGCTAAGAAAAAATCGTATAATCACAGCGTTATACACACCTCGCCTAAATGTAATTTAATATTTACAATTATTTTGTGACCCACAAAATGCCCATGCTTTATATGGGTCTTGCTAGTCCTACTATAAAAAATAGAAATTTTTATACTATATATTTATTCCTTCTGGTTCACCAACCAATTTCAATTGAAAATTTTTAAATTTATCTTAGGCCACAGTTAAATCAAACGAAATGTGTTTTATTGCAATAAAATATAATGTGTTTAGTTTTATTGAAATCCTTTGGCATATATTATTAAAATTTAACATATGAGATTGTTATTTGTGGCTAACACTTTTCTAATAGAGGCGTGTTACTTTTATATTAAAAATCATTTACTTCCACAATGTAAAACATTTTGTATTCTAACTCTGTTTAGGTTGTACCTGAAACAATAACAGAAAAATAACTAACACCACAAAGGCTACTAACACAAGAGCAGGATATTAGTGTCATAATCAACCTAGTCCATAGTTCGGCAGACTAACTTTCCCAATTTATAACTCTTAGATAAGCTTTGGTATAGAATATGTCATTCATAGCAGATATGGTTGATCCGTGGGCCAAGTTTTCCAATTTCATGAACCTAGGAGCTTGAAAATTATTTCGGACAGAAATTTGTCGTGGATTACCTCCTCGCCTCTAAAGACTGGTGTGAAAAATTCACATTTTTTTTAACAGAACCGACTTTATTTAATCGTTAGTTTTGTTTTAAATCAATTGAAAAAGATAGTCATGTCTGATGAACATTCCCGATGTAATAATGAGAGTAATTTAACAATTATTTAATGTTGCAATATTTCTTTTATTTCTTTGTCGTATAATAAAGTATAACTATTTCAAATTCGGTTTTTGCATTGTAAATCAACGTAAATCTATGTAAATCAACTTTTTTAACGTTTTCACTTTTTAATTTATATTCGTTGTTACTTTTTTGACTTAACTTATATTTTATACCACGTTATTTAAAGTTTTGAACATTTTTCTGGCGTTGTTTCAATTGTATGTTATAAAAAATGTTTGTTTTCTAAAAAAGATACCGCGATCTATTTAGTATAGATCTATTTAGTAACTCTTGGTTAATTTTGGTACGTTTCCGACATAAATATTCAATTTCAAATTGAAGTATGACCATGTTGTTTACGTATAGGGTAATTAAAATGTTCAGTTTTAATTTTTTCTTTCTTATCTCCTCCTATATATACGCAGGCATCTGTTCAATTGTTTATTCAACAAAAACATGTGTGTAGGAATTTAAAACTACGGCATTTTAGTTTGTTTACCATTTTTCAAAAGAGAGTAGGTTTGTTATCTATGAGAAGTGTTTTTTTAGAACATTTAATTATAATCCAAACTTATGTACACTTAAAGCAATTTTCATTTAATATAAATTAAATAAACAGTGCTCGTAACACATCTATCATTTCGTTAAACAAGTCAATTCAGACATGAACGATGAAGTTAATTGCGATAATATTGCATTGTTTGTGCGTCCCGCTAAGTAATTATTAGTACTAATTGCCAGTCCTACCTTTATTATAGCTATGTAAAAATGTTCAAAACTTATTAGTAATGATTACAAAAAAACGAGATTCAAGCAACACAATAGAGTTAATAAGTAAAACATACATTCCATAAAAAATATACTATTTATTATATTGCATTTTACGTACTGATAACACTAATACTTAAATTCAGCTATTAATCGTGAAATAAATGAATTTTAATCAAAATAAGAAATCCCTCTTCATAAATTATTATAAATCTTTATAAATTTTAATTACTTACTTGTCTAACGTTTCGTGACGAAGTTTGTTTTCCGCAGTGTTAAGTTGCCTTGACCGCATTAAAGTAAAGAAATTTAGTTTCGTCGAATGTTTGCTTGCAGCTTTAATAAATTATTGTTTTGTATTACATGGCATTATAGCTAGATATTATTGAATCATTGAATCATTTTGGCACTTAAGAAAATGTAAAAGTTAATTGTAAAAAGCAGTTTTTATATGAATATAATAATCAATTTTTTACTTAAACTACACAAACTATTATGTAGGTTGCTTTTATTTTGAATATCGTATATTTTATATTGCAAATAACATCTCCATAGGTTTGCATTTAATCGATCAGATAAATTTTCACTATTCAAACCTTGTCGACGGCGAGGTTAAAATTGATAAATATCGGACTTTTGTCTTCTCTTTTCACGCAAGAAAAAGAAACAACGAGCGTCGCGGAAGCAAACATCCGGCGACTTGGCTTGCAGTCATACTCGACGGTGCCCACAGGTCCTACTGTTATTGTTGTTTATCTCTATTTACAATCACTGGCTGCACCAGTCGTAAACAATATTCGACATTAGTTAAATATCGTGTGGCGGAACTTCAACCGCTTTTGTATAGATACATGCGTCGGCCTGGTTGCCAGGGAGATTTTTGAATAAATATAAATTGTCAAGAAGAAAAGTTTTAGGATTAAGCTTTTGTATAAATTTCTAATATTCTAATTTTATATTCAGATGTATATATATTTGTGAATGTTAAAAATAAAGTTGTAAATAGACAAGTCGAATATTTTCATCACCAAATTCAATTCGCAAACGTTTACATCTACGCGATATGGAGGAAATTGTACAAATATAATATTGAAAAGATGGCTGGTTTTCAAAAAAATCTATACCAGTTTACGATCGCTATTATTTCATTATATAGTTAAGTTCGTTATATTGGATTTACTTATTTATTTAAAAAAATATCTAATTTAGAAAAAACATATATTAAACAAATATCTAGACTCTTAAGGATATATAACGTGTTTGTTAATTAATTTAATAAATACAATAAAATACGAGGGGTGTTCATTATGTAGTGAGCATGATATATACACGTCTTGGTAAGAAAAAAGTAAATACTGGCAGACAGCTCAGATATCTGTAATAATAATAAATCAAAAAGGTTTCAATTCCCTTTTGTTTTTTACTGGATGTAGTTATATGTTTGCTTTGAAGGGGTTTATTTTTGTTTAATATTAATTGAATCAACGTCAAGGTTTGCTTTCTCTTATAAAAAAATAAAATTATATATTTTTTATAATTTGCAGCATTGTTTAATATACGGTTAATAATAAAAAAAAAACAACTTTTCAATAAGAAAAGGATGATCTTGCTCAGATTTATCAAATATTCACAGGGTTAGAATCTTTTCCCTTTCATATTTTTATGGGCCAATCTCTCCATTAATTCCTTAAAAAAAAGAAGGACATACCTTAGTCAGATTTCTACTGCAAAATTTGTGTCTTAAATTGATAGTTTTCTTTATCTCAAATTGTCATTTTGTCGTGTGTAAAGTACAATTAATTCGTTTTTTTTTAAGTTTTTAATTTATACCATCCTATAAAGGACGTAAACAGTCGACACGAATGCTGTCATATAAAGACGTTTTTAGGATTTCAGTACAGTAAAATTTCAAAGCTCTTTGGCAACCTTATAGACTATATAACTTTCGTATTGCAGTTACGACAAATACGCGTACTGATAACTTCGTTTTGATAACTCAGCGGATGAATGAAATTATATATTTTCGCCAATTGATTTTTTTTTTCTGGAGAACTATCTTAAAATTATTATTAGACGCTATATTGTTATTTTGTCCACTTCAATATTGCTTTCCTGTAAGAGCAATTAAACCCGTCCATATAATTTCGAATCTTTTTTTCCTTTATGTATACCGGACATATTTTAGATAGTGCCATATGGCAGCCGAAGCAGTTACTGCATTTATAAAGTTAGTGGTTTCACAATTTTCATGATTTTTCCACATTTAAGATAATCTGTTTTCTTCAAAGGACACATATTCATCGAATGTCCAAACATCCAACAGCGAGAGCACTGGAAATATATATGGTTTTACCTTAACTCTCATGTCATATATATGTATAAAAACAGGAAGTGGAGCCTTTTAAAACCTAAGCGCAAGGTTTCGGAATCAACCCATCCACCGCCTTCTCTATTTATTTTTTGTAGGCACTTAACGCTAATTAATTCAATCGTGTTTCTTATAGATTCAGAAATTTGTTCTTCATTTAACTCTTATTCGATATTTTTAAAAACTCCGTAAGATAAACCCACCTCTAGAGGTTTATGACAGCGCTAGCCATTTCCATGCAAGATCTTACTATTTCATAATTTGTCCGCATTATTTTTCGAATCGTAATGAACTAAAACTTTATAAGTGTTTATATACTTAACTTTTGTAATGTTTGTTATTTCATTGGATTTAAATAACTTCACCAACGTAAATTATTTTGGTAATTTGTCGCCACTAGTTATTCTTATTTTAGTAATTTCCATGTTTTAATTTTTGCTATCCATTCTTCGCCTTTTTTTTATTTGATCTCCCTACTTCAAAATTGGTTAATTCTTCATCCATCTGCTGCAAATCTAAAACACTATTTTCGATGGTTAGATCATTTTTATCGATAACTATGTCATCCTCTAATGTATTTACATTTACATCCATTGTACATAAGACGTATTATAGAAGCGCGCGAAATGAGACGAAAAACACGTCGGGTACAATTAACAGGAACTCTCAATTCGCGACTCCTGCACACTGTGGGTTGAACACGAATGTCTTAAAACTAAAAACTACAATCTAGAATCATCATTTTTTATATTCATAAGCCTGGAATAACTTAAACCTAAGTAGTAATGAAAATTTCGTTAGTTAAATCCGTGGCATGAAAGTCATTATTTTTTTTTTATCAAAAATACGCTAACAAATAAAATAATTTCATATGACGTAAAATAACAATAGGCCGTAGAAGTAAAACTTGCCCTCGCCCACAGTACTCTGACTCTCATATGTAGAGGTACTCTACTCGTTCTGTTTGTTTTTGGTCGTTTTATTCGATTTTTACAGCGTTTTTCGTTGTCTTATTGGTCAATGATCGGCTCCGGTCGACCAAAACAGTTGACATTTTGATCGTAGTGTAAGATACACTACTAAATATATAAATAGGACTAGAGTAGACATAGTAATAGATATAAATTAAATTAGTTAGATGATATTTTAAAGACTTGACTATATTTATACAGTATTATTTACAATTCTATATAGGCTAAATGACATTTTAAGACTATTAACTAGAGATTATTATACATTTTAAGATATTAACTAGATTAAAATAAATTATATTTACAAATAGCAATAAATTATATTATAAATTGATTGCTAGTATAAATTGAAATGTTTCCCTTAAAACTGTTCGGCATTCGTAGTCCAGCGAAAAAAGCTGAGCCCCGGACATGGAGGTGAAGTTCAAAATCGGCCACCCCCTCAGACTTAGAGGTGGCAGGACCATCCCAGACTCCCACGACCTCGACTGTGAGGCGAAGTATTGGTGAGTGGGAAAATTGGAAGATAGCCAGGGACCCTGCGACCAAGACCTCTCCCAAGAAAGTACCCACAGCAAACAGTAGCGCAGCCGCTCCAAAAGAAAGGAGACCTTCGGACCGGGTTGCTGAAGCGAGGATGAGTGTGTGTGTGTGAGTGACTCCTGCAGCTACTGCGGGGGGCCTCACCTAAGGGCGGAATGTGCGGAGTGGCTCGCTGCGGTTCCGCCTTCATGCAGAAATCGCCTGAGGGCAAAGAAGGACCGCAGGGACCACAATGAGTTCAGTCCGGACTGTCCCCTCCGTAAGAAGTGGGAGACATTGGCGAGGTCGACGGTCGCGTACTGTTGAGGAGGGCCTGTCCCCACCCCGAAACATAAACAATCGGTGCTACATCGCACAGGCAAACCTGCAGAGATCGCAGCTTGCCACGGCCGAACTCATAGAAGAGGCGAAGAAGAGGAAGCTGGGCCTTGCTATGGTGCAAGAGCCGTACGTGGCCAGCATAAGGGAATTGAGGCAGCACCCAGGGTCCAGAGTTGTCCAGCATAACAGAGGAACTTCCTCTAGTACTGTACACAAGGCGGCCATCATTGTGTTCGACGACTCCATGGATGTGATGGGTTTTCCGAATTTGACATGCGAGAACATAGTGGTGGCGCGCATAAAGACTGGAGGCTAGACAACCGGAATAATTTCTATCTACCTGAAGTGCGTTAAGCCTATTGAAATCTACGCTGACAAGATCTCTAAAGCGGTAGAGCTTTTGCGTGTGAGCAGCGTGATTCTGGGGGGGATGTAAATGCGTGGAATGAGTGGTGGGGCAGCAGAGAGACGGACGAAAGAGGGGAAAAGGTGGAGGCCTTGTTAAATGAACAGAGACTTCAGATAATGAACAGGGGATCTGAGCCTACTTTCTACACAATTAGAGGGGGAAAGACATACTACAGAAGCGTGGACATCACCGCATGCTCTGCGAGCCTGCTTGGCAGGCTAGACAATTGGCGGCTGTCGGGCGACGTGACAACCACGGACCACAGGACAATCCTATTTGAATTAAATTTAGAGAGAACGATAGAGACAAATATAGAAAGGACAACGAAATGGTTTAATACGAGAAGGTCCAACTGGAACGACTTTCGGACGAAAGTTGCCTAGTTTGGGCATAAGGAAAGAGTAAATAAAAATACGATAGAAGAAATTAAGAATAGAGAAGACTTAAAAAAGATATAGGAAAATACGTAGAAGGAATAACAAAAGTTTGTGAAGAGGAGATGAAGAAAGTAAAAAAGAATAGGAAAATAGGATTGTCCTGGTGGACCGAAGCTCTGTCCAAACTAAAGAGAAGTAGTTAGAAGAAAACGTCGCATAAGGCATGCCGCAGAGGCTCGCAGAGAATGGTACGTTGCGCAGTATGTAGAAGCAAAAGATAGGTACAAGGAAGAGGTTAGGAAGGTTCAGATCTCCAGTTGGCGAAGTTTCTGTAGTCGGCAGGAACGCGAATCGTTGTGACAAAGGATATACAGAGTGATGGCCTGCACAACCGTAAGACAGGAGGACGACCCCCTGGTTAAGGACAGAAGGGTGTTCGACGAGGCGTCCTCGGCCTAAATTTTGGTGGATACCTTCTACCTTGAGGATGGGCCTGGGGACGACAACGAAGAGCAGAAGCTGGTGAGACTACATGCGCAAAAAATAAATGAAAGGCCCATTGTGAGACATGGGACCCTCCATTTACAAAAGAAGAGGTAGTAAGATCTGTCGCCGACTTCAACCCTAAAAAGGCACCCGGTGGGGACGGACTCACTGCGGATATTTGCGCGGAAGAAATCGCCCTGGATCCAGACCTGTACCTTGCCATAGCGAACAAGTGTCAGGCACTCGCCTGCTTTCCGGAGATCTGGGAAGTGGCGACTGTCGTGGTTCTCAGGAAGCAGGGAAAGGAGGACTATACACACCCCAAATCGTATGGGCCGATAGGTCTACTCCCAGTATTAGGAAACTTTTTTGAGAAAATTATTGTCCGGAGAGTAGCCTATTACGTTGTGCCTACGATAAATGACAAGCAGTATGGCTTTATGCCCCAGCGCAGTACCGAAGACGCCCTCTATGCCATTATGCGGCTAATCAGGAATGGGATCCGTGAACGGAAACTAGTTCTGATGGTGTCCCTTGACATAGAGGGGGCCTTCGATAGTGCCTGGTGGCCGGCCATATGTTGTGCTTTGGCGCGCTCAAAGTGCCCCGTGAACCTGAGGCAACTCGTGGACAGTTACCTCGAGGAGAGGATTGTTCGCCTCAGGTACGCGGGAGTAGAGTGCGCCAAGGCAACAACAAAGAGATGTGTGCAGGACTTTATAGCGGGCCCAGTCTTCTGGAACTTGCTTCTGGACCCGCTTCTGGCAGAGCTGAACGCAAAAGGCGTTCATGCTCAGGCATTCGCGGACGATGTGGTCCTGATTGTCTCGAGGGACACTGGTCAGGAGATCTAAGCGCGGGCTAATGCGGCGCACGAGCATGCGTGAGCGTGGCGGGTCGTAAACAAACTGAAGTTTGCACCTAGCAAAACAACTGCTATGGTTGTAACAAACAAGTTGAAATACGACTCACCACGTCTATGCATGGACGGGCGAGACATTGGCCTGTCAAAGGAGGTGAAAATTCTCGGCCTCACCATTGATCGGGGGCAGACTTTTGCCACACATGTTAAAAATGTGTGTCGAAAGGTTCATGCCATATATGGTCAATTGGTGAGAGCCGTGTAGGTTCACTGGGGGCTGAACTGCAAGATTGTCAGAACCATATACACCGCGGTGGTGGAGCCGGTGATAGCGTACGCCGCCACTGCGTGGTCGCCGGCAACCTCCAAACTAGAGGTAAAGAGGAAACTGGACAGGGTACAGCGGGGATTTGCGCAAAAGATGGTGAGGTCATATAAAATAGTCTCCCTAAACTCGTCACTCCTGCTCGCCGGGCTGCTCCCTCTTGACGTAAGGGTGAGGGAAGCGGCGCTACTCTATGAAGTCAGGAGGGGACATTCACGGCGAGTGGTGGGAGATAGGGAGGTCGAAACCCCCATACCTTTCACGGAAGCTGCGCACCTCGCTAAACAGCATGGTCTACAGTTCGAATGACTGGCAGACTAGCGGGGGTGGGCCAGCTTGATGCAGTAATGAGTATATATACGGACGGGAGTAAGATCAACGGGAAGGTTGCTACGGCTATTTCCATGTGGGAAGGAGCCGCAGAAAAAAGGAAGAAAAAATTCAAGCTGGCACATCACTGCACAGTTTTCCAGGCGGAACTGTTAGCACTAAAAGAGGCCACAGATTTTGCCCTGACTAGTGGAAAAACCAGTCGCAACATTATGAGTGACTCTAGGTCCGCCCTGGAAGCACTGGTCCGCGGCGTTACCCTCCATCTTCTTGCGGTAGAAGCCAGAAGCAACATGCATAATGCAGTTGACCTCGGTAAAATTCGTAAACTTTACTGGGTAAAGGCACATGCAGGAATGGGGGGAAATGAGAAGGCGGACGTGCTGGAAAAAGAAGCGGCACTAGGAATGAAGACCCGACCTGCCTACGACGCGTGCCCAATATCATTCATCAAGCGACAGATACGTCAGGAGTCGCTTGATGAATGGGACGCACGTTACAAACAGGAGAGTACTGCCTCCACCACAAAGTTGTTCTTCCCCGATATTATAACATCTTACTCTAGTATACGCAAAATCAAATTAAATCCTGTACTTACCCAGGTTCTCACGGGTCATGGAGGCTTTGCGGGGTACCTGGGGAGGTTTAAGCGTAGAGAGAGTACCTGTTGCGAGTGTGAGCCGGGGAAAGAGGAGAACGTATTACATCTCATAGTAGAGTGCCCCATTTTTGCAAACTTTAGAATGAACTTAGAAATCGAACTGTTAGTAAAATTTGTGAGGATAATCTAAGCGAGTTGGTAGCAGCGAAATCATCGCGCACCAAATTCTTAGATTACAGCCAAAAAATCGCTGCAAAAATAATTAATAAAAACAAAACGCGATAAAAAAAAAGAAAATAGATTGACAATGAATATGAACGTAAGTTGTAACGCAAAAGACAAGGATGTGATAGAGTGGTAAGAAGAATGAATGAAAGTAAGTAAGAGAAGAATGAATGGAATGGAAAGAACGAAGAAAAGACGGAGTGAGAGAGAAAGATGAGATGAAAGAGCAAAGATGGAATGAATGAGTAAAGAAGGTATGAAAGAGAGAAATAATGAATGACCATTGAAACGACAAAAAATGTAAAAAAGGTCTTTGACCTTCAAAATGTTAGGGAAACATTTTAAAAAAAGTATAAAAACAAAGACTCTCACGTGTAGTTTTGTATCAAATAGCAGAACTATAATGCTATACTTTCAGACTGTATGTTCAAAGTAGGTAGGAAAAAAAAAGACACACATGTACGAGTATGACTGCGGGAACACATCATTGTTGCTATGGTGGCAGGATCACATTATAGCATCGGAATCCTCTTTCCAGAACCATGATTTGCCGTGAGTCAGTCAAATAATAATTTTACATAGATTACTTTTTATCTATACAAGCAAAGTCTTCACAGATTATCGAATAATTTTAGTCTTTTAAGTTTCAAATCGATCGATGAAATTCAGATGTTAAAGTTTCTCCACATTAACGCTAAATATCAATGGGTGGCCCAGTAGTTTACCCATTTGTCTTGTAACGCGAAGAGTCCCGGGTTCGATTCCCGGGCCACAGGAGTGGTGGAGTCTGGATAGTGGTAGGGTTTTTTAAACTCGCCTGTCTAGCTACCACCCTTAATGTCAATCAACCACAATAACAGCTATGCTGTATTCCGGTTGTCATACGAGTACATGTGACAGCCAGATGTATTCTGAGCGAACACGTTTTACAATCTACGGCTTCATGGTCACTAAACGCCAGGTGAAATAGGGACCAAGTATTAGTCTATAGTCGACAAAAAAAGGGTCAATATTTTCTCCTCCCTACACAGGGTTTATAAACTGGGATCTGTTATAAAAATACCTATTTGTTTACACAAACATTTCGCTCTTAATGAAGTAAATTAGCCGTATTTCGTGTAACTCGTTTTCGATTTCTTGTGTAACAACAAGAATATGAACCGAAAATAAAATTTCACGTAAATTAGTAATTATTTTGAAACAAGAGTGTTGAATAGATTATTTTCAGCTAAAGGGTTGTTGTTTTGTTATTTTTGTTTTAATTAAGAACTCTGAGGCGAGTCAGGCAACGTCAGTGAACACACAGTATTTGTAGTCCTAGACTTTCATTTAAAACATCAGTTCCATACTTCGGTACATGTATTACATAAATGAAGTATTAACAGTGAGCAAATACTTTCATTGTTATTGTATTATTATACGTTGTATAATTTTTCTGCGGAAATTTCATTTTTACTATTTCCTTTAGATCTTAACATCACATTGTTTTTAGATCTTTAGACTTCGCGGCACCTATTTACTCTTTAAATTGATTAATCGAACTTTGTTTCTTCTTGCTGCCTCCCCTTCCTATTACTTTTTTATAAAGATGTCGAGACCTATCATTACACGCCTCTCATTTTTCTTTGAATGCTCTCCTTTTTTTTTGTTCTTTACAATAAAAAATATCCTTTGGGACTTTATTAAGCCAGATTTACAGACCTCAGTTGATGACATAATATATAATAAATAATAACATTGGTCAATACATTAAATATAAACTTTAATAATAGTAACAGCGTTTTATTCAGCTTCTTGTTCTTTGGTCTACACTCATTAATTTAAAGACAATATCCATTATATATTTAAAGCGGTGAAAAATTAAAAGATCAAATTCGCTTTAAGCAAATAAATTACGTGTCCAGTGTTTTTCTGTAATGCTGTAGAAATATTGGTTGAATTTTATTTATACAAGTGTAATATAATCAGTGGGCCAAAAACAAGGTTACATGATCATTTCATCAAGTAAAAGGCGAAATAGCTTATGAAGGTTGTCAGGAAGTATTTTAAATAATAGAAATAATTGTAGTATATTAAGTTGAGTTCGTTGTGTTTACTCTTAGCTTTAACTTAGAGACTCGCATTGGAAACCAGTCACTGGAAAAAAATATTTTTGTCATATTTCTGTAAGGCGAATTTATTACAAAGGGACTATCTTCCAGTTTATTATTTTATTCATTTTAGTACCCGTTTATACGTAACTAGCAATACGACGCACATGTATCATGATCCGATAGCAAAAAGGGTAAAAAAAATTTATGCTAGCAATACTGGGGAAATTGGAATAAAACGTTTTGATACTTTTTTTTCCTTATAGCAGCTGATTCTGTGTGAGATACATGCAATTATAAAAATTATCAAATGATCAAGGATAATTTTTGAAAAATTTGCTGTGGCGAATGTGGGGCTCGTAATTTAGATGAAAAATCCAATTACTTTGTTCATGAGTTTATTACTTAATTATAGGCTATTAGAACTTGAAAATGGTTCCAAATACTGCACATCCATAAAAAAGTCTTCATCGGAAGAGGAAGCGAGGAAGACGCAGTATTTATGATAAACCTTTCCTTCTGCATCTCAATTAATCGATCTCGTTCTATGAACTGATTTTCAATTTTATTACATGTTTACAAGATTTTCGCCATTCATCGATCCCTATTTGAGAGAAAGCTTCTTCTGTTAAAGATTTATATATATTTATGTATGTTTATTATATCTATCTATATACCGAGTTCGTCCACCCGAGTTAATAATACAATTTTGCTACCTTTGTCGTTCTAAAAACGCTAACTTTGATGTATTAAAGCAGATGTCACCTGCAACTGACTGGTCCACTGTGATTAACTGTTCGAATGTAGATGATATGGTAAATAATTTTAATTCCATACTTCTTAACAATTTCATCGATCATTAAACGTATACAAATTAGACATAATCCTGCACCATGGATTACTACTAACATAATGGAATGAATGGTTAACAGAGATAAAGCTAAGAGACGGTATGAATAATATAATATCCCTTTGTGCATAATTTAAAACAAATCAAGATTCCATAAAACTACTGCAATCGTATGAGTAGAAATGCCAAGAGACGCTACATTTATGATTTTCTTTGTAGCTGTGAGTAATGAAAAGCCTGGTACTTTCTTAAATCTGCTGGTATTGAAAAATAACATTAAATTTCAGGTTCAGACATGAATTTAAATACTCTTAACGAACATTTCTCCCGCCCCCCACTATTACTATTTTCATTTTTAAAAGGCCAAACCCTATTGGAGCTGCCTCGTTGTGCAGTCCTACAACATCCGCAATTTTCATTTACCATCCTATTTGAGAACGATGTCTATCGATCTATTCTCTTCATTTCTTCTTGTGCAGTAGGAAGTGGACAATGTGTGTTCCGAGATGATAAAGTTTATATCACCATGTGTCCGTTTTTAGACACATCTTCAACTTTTCCTTGGTTTCTTGTCGCTTCCCGTCATGTTGGAAACTTGCCCATATTTTGCTACTCTCCAAAACTTCTAATCAGTGTACTCAGTTTCGACCCATTTCAATTTTACCATTCCTGTCTAAATTTGTTGAACACCTTGTTCACAAGCAACTGTCAGCATATCTTAATAATAATAATATTTTAAGCCCACTTCAAACCGGTTTCCACACCGGACACTTTATAATATCAACTCTTCTTAATATTACAGAGGATATTCGTCGGGGTGTATGTAAGAAACTTTTAATTGGCTTTGTGCTACTTGATTTCAGCATTACTTTTTATTCTCTCGACTTTGATATCCTTTAAAAACTCTCCAGTTCATTAATGTATCTTATGCTATTTTATGATTTGAAACTTACTTCAGAGGTTGTTCACAATGTTTTCGTGCGGACGACTACTTCTCGGAGCGGAGTAAACTGCAGTCGTGCCTCAAGGAGGCGTTTTGTCTCCATTAGTTTTCTCCGTTTTTATCAATTTTATCACCAAGGTTATTTCCTCGAATTTTCGCGGACGATCTGCAGTTATATCTCCATTTTTATGTGTCTGAAGCCACGGCATCATTTATTGACTGCTTCCATGGCGCAGTTGTTTACCCACTGGCCTTCCAATGCGGAGATCTCGGGTCCAAATCCCGTGCCACAGGAGTTGTGGAGTCTGGATGCTACCACCATGGCAACCATGGCATCTATCCAGACGGGTTTTTCAAACCCGTCTGGCTAGTTGCCACCCTCTATGTCGATCTGCCGCCATAAGGGCACTGCTGTGTTTCGGAAGTCATACATGTGAGAGCCAGATGTATTCTGGGTTAACATTCTTTAACATCTATGACCACATTGTCACTTAAGATCAAGTGAAATCGAAGCCAAGTGTTAGCCCATAACCAATAAAAAAATATACTCGTATGGCCTCACTCGTGTGGTTTAGAACTTAGTACTAAGAAATTACAATCTATAATTATTGGCGGTCAACAACTTCGCAGCTCACACGATTTATCTTCTCCACCAACTTCTGTTAATCAACAACACAGCAATTTTTTATTCCGCCTCTGTAAAATAATGGGGCTTCATAATTCCCCATATCTACCCTGTTTACACTACCGATTCCCCTTTAGTCATTACCCTACAAAAGATTGATCGCATCTCAAAACTAACTTAAAATTTCCCTCCTTCCCTTCAGCTTAATTTTTTCACTCCTTGTCCGTTCAGGCAGTAAGACTGGTATACATACACTCGCGCCTGCAGTTCGTGAGATAAAGAGAGTCATTATCTTAGTAACGTGTTGAAGAACTATTTATCAACAAAAAAAAATTTCTTCTTTGCTATTAGTTACAAGTAATTATTACTTAATGTAGTTTATCAAATAATTTTTGTATTTCATGCATATGTAAACATATATATATTACGCAAACTGAATTAATTTCAGTCGTGTTTTTCTATATTGGGCCTACTGGAATAAATTTCATTGAGGATTAAGTATTGTCTTTGCACTTTATTATCTTTGTACATAAATAAATAAAATCAACTCTAAGTTTGGGAACATTGAAAGCATTATTACTGGATCTGTTTAAAATTTGTCTTCATTTCAGTATTAAGGTATCATTGGTTCTAATTTTTTTGTTGTAAAAAACATTTGTGAATAAATATATTTTGATGCATCTAGTTATAAGTAATTAATATATACCACTTATCGCTTCAACAATTAGTTGAACGGTAAGACATTATAAATTGTTTCGTCTTGAAAAAGTGTAACAAAGTAAAAACGATGATTATTTTGTTTGTTTTCGAACATCTGTTTACACCAACTTTGATTACGATTAAATTAACAATGTTAAAGTTTATATGTTGCAACAGCACCTGGCGGTACATTTCAACAAAGAGGATAATATCTCCATGAAGGAATATATATGCTTTTCCTTATAACGCGGGGATCATAGGTATCATTCCTGCGGCTACTTAGTTGTGCAGTCTGGATGGTGGTAGGTTTATTCGAGACCACCTAACTAGCTACCACATTGCTGTATTCCTTCAGTCATATATTTTACGAGTAGAGCCAGGATATTCTGAGAGAGTACGCTTTGCCATATACGTCCTGTCACTATATCATTTAACGTCATGTGTCAGTTGAGGATAAGTGTTATCCCCTTTACCGATAAAGAAGAATACCGAGCTATTTTTGAGGTCATAAAATCAGACACGCAATAGCTGCATGTAATCCTTTTCCCCAATACAACGATATACGCAAAATGAAAAAATTATAGTTTAAGCAAGAATTATGTTTTGTGTAATAACATTTTTTACTATTTTCACAATCACGAGGTTTGAACTTTTTATCGTCAGAAGAAAATCGCCTTGCTTAACTATGTAAAATAATATTTGCGATGAAATAAACACCTTTTCTCACCGTCATATTAATATTTTAAGAAGAAATCCCCCAAATCGTATATTATAATACAGTGTTTGAACTATGGAGTTTGTTTATTGTTGAATATGAGCTAGCGCGAAATTATTAAGCTTAAGAAAATCCTGCATATATTTAATTCTGAAAGTACTTGTATCATCATGTTGAATTATTTTGCTCATGCGAAATTTTATAGAAATCGGGGCATATACAAGTTTTAATTGTATTAATTATATTATTGATTCACAGGATGAGACTGGACGGCTAATGAGAAGAAATATAGTGAGGTACGCGATCTTAGCCTACGTTATCACTTTACAACGAGTGTCGCTTAGGGTAAAACGAAGATTTCCTACCTGGCAACACGTTGTCGACTCCGGTGAGTGTTCGTTACAAACAATTTTCAAATACAAATGCAAGAACTATAAGTTTCTAGAATATTTATATTTTTACTTACAGGTCTTATGCTTGAAAGTGAAAGGAAAGTATTCGAAAAGATGGACGGCAAAAGCCCGATGTCAAAATATTGGATGCCATTGGTTTGGGCCACAAATATTATAAATAGAGCACGCAAAGAGGGCTTGATCACGAGCGATCACATTGTACAAACTTTACTTGTGGAGCTATCTGACATACGTAGGCGGCTAGGAGCTCTCATCGGGTACGATACAGTATGCGTACCTCTCGTCTATACCCAGGCCAGTAACAGCTTTTTAACTCTTAAATATCTTCGATGCAATGTGCTACCTAAAAAGCAGCCACCGCCGTAAATATGTACAGATCCTAAAGTGAGGTATAACTTATTACCAAGTATTGCTTATTATATTTTTTATTAAGCAAATTACTCTATTAACCGTTTCAACAAGGCGTGGGCATTTAAGTTATTTCAATGTGGCTTGGGCGTTTACGGCGGGAACAAAAATTTATCTTTCGTAAAGGTATGTAATTGAAAACCTGCCATCAAAAATAATATAGTAAAAAATAATCACAGAAACTGCTTCTTTCTTTTTTACTTCGCTAAATCTGTCAATAATACTTTACGTAGTTTAATAATGATTACTAAGTGAAGTACGGTCCGTGCAAAGTTAATGTAGAAATAAAGCCAACATAATTGTACAAGGTATAGACGAACGATTCGAAAATCGTTCGTTTATAAGAATAACCTTAGCATCAAACTATAATTATTTAGTGTTTTTTTTGTATCCATCAGTCAAATATGTTAATGAATATACGTATAAAGGAGTTTTGAAATCTTAAACAATGTAAGTTCGCTATTAAATACTTTGTTTTCATTAGTCACTTTCGCTCCTAGTATCGTTTTTCTGTTATGGATTTAAGTCATAATACTGATTGTCTCATTCATTTTGAAAGAATATGCCAGTAATATAAATTATGTAGTGCTCTTTGAAATACAGAAACAATGTTATTCTCATTCGTATTTATCAATATCGCTGCGTTTGCGACGTGTATAATGGTACGTGGATAATAATATTTTTCTTGTGCACATGATTCTCCGGTCTGTTACTAATCGACCGCGAACGTTCCTAGCGATAAATATTAATTTTCCACTTTGTACTGACGTATACAACTATATTCTTGTATTTTATTATCGGTACTATCGAGCGGCTGTCAAGTTCATCATAACCGGACCGATTTGTGTGATACTTGTACGCCGTTGATATATAATAGCTGTAAAATGACGTTTTTTGTTAATTTAGTGCAAACATCGTACATTATTATTCATCTATGCGAATAACAATATTTAAACCGCGCTACATTGACAAATCAATCAAATAATTGTTAAATTACCATTTCAAATAAGCTTTCAAAGTGTCCTTAATTATTTTTAGAAATTGACGTAATACCTATTAACAAATGTTATGATGCTGATACTAACTTTAAGATATGCTAACCGAAATGTTTTCTGTGTGAAAAGTGACTTGATGATAAATTACATTTAAAAATGTACAATTAGTGGAAATCATAAAGGTACATGCGTTTTTAATTAGTTTTACAGTCTTAATCTCTTTCAATTCTGAAATGAGATTATAATATTGTGCAACATATATATATCACTGGAATCCATAGGCCTTGTCCTTCAAGTATTTAATTTTTTTAATGAGTACAGGTTTTGTGCATCACCACAATCTCAATGTGCTTTTAGTTGGTGAAGCGCGCAAAGAAACAGCCTATTCACTCTATAGGTATTAGGATCTGGAAGACACCCACGTCAAAGTGGAACATAATTAGAATAGTTTTCGTGAAAACCGATCTCGAACAATTTATATTATTTGTTTTTATTTATAGAATGAATATTTTTTTATTTATACAGCAGTCTAAGTTTTGTCTTGCCATATTTATAAGCTTAGTGCCAGTACGTCTCGAAAGAGTTGATGTAAAATAATATCGAGATTTCCTTATCTTAGGTTACTAACGTTGTATACTCGTATATAATAACGATAATAGTCGGTTGAAAAAAAAACTATTCAACATGAAAAACTTCGCAATCCGTAACCGGTTTAAAAATTTTAACAAAAGAATTTTACTTTCTTAAATATATTTTTAACGTAAATTTTAATAAACATGGTTTGACTTAACGTTGATTTTTTTTTGAGACATTTTTTCATGAAAAACAATACTGCTTACTTAAACCCAAAATGCTACTTGATATTTTTGATGTATAACCAAAGGAGAGTAATGTAATAGGTATTTGAACACATAACCGTTACTTGAATCTTAAATATTATTTTGTCAACTGATACCTTTGTATTTTTTATTACGTAACAGAATTATTATACAAAAACAATTAAAGAGTACCCGATGAAATAATTATTTTCAATCTGCTTTATTAAACTATTTCTAGTGAATAGTGATGCTCTTTACAGCTCGACCTTGTATTGGTAAATTTGGACATACCTAAACAAAGTTATTTTTTTGTTGTATTCAAAATATTTACCTATTAATTGTTTCTCTATCAACTATCAGCCTGTATATTAGTGACTAGCTGACCCGACGAACTTCGTATCGCTTAACAATCAATGAATGTTGCGTTTTCTTTTTGCTGAGCTTAATTTAGAACTTTATGAATGTTAAACAATACAAAAACATTAAGTTCAATAATAATTTATTAAGTAATCATAATAAATACATATTAAAAGTTATGGAAGTAAATAAATCAAGTTATTAATGGGATGACAGCAAGACGTGATAGAAAGCAATGTTTTTTTTTTTGATACTCGTTCACCCCTGTTACATTCTGATAGGGCCTATTCTTGTCATATTAATTTTATTTCTTAATTTTAATCACGCTTTGCTTTCTTCTTTCATAATCATTTTCTCGCTTACATGTCGTCCTTTATCATACTTCATTCCATTTCCTTCTTTCATACTTCGCGCTTAAGTAAAAAGAGACAGCTAATATATTTTATTACAATTTTTCCTTAATCTAATTATTCTTAACATTCCCATTTTCCTATTTTATTAATATTTCATTTCCTTCATTTCGATTATTAATGGATAATTTTTTTTTCACATTCTGTTACTATTTATTGTATTTTATAAAATTTTAGGAAAATACTACGGCTGTCATCCTCGCTCATTACCAGCGCGATGTTGTTTCCTACTTTTTTCTTATCCAGTCTTATCTCGTATTCACGATCCCTTCCATACAAGGGAGAGCAAGTGATCAGATGAGATACGGTCTGGTCCCCTCCGGGATCACATGTGCACTCGGGACTCTCCGTACACTTAAACCAATGCAAGTATGAGGAGAATCCCCCGTGCCCTGTGAGCATCTGAACTAGACACGTGACCAACTCGAACCTGCGGAGTATTCGTTAGGCCGAGACGACGTCCGGGAAAAATATCTGCGTTGTTGAGGCCGTCGTTACTTCCATGTAGAGCCTGTACCACTCTTCGAGCGTGTTCAGCCTAAGCTGTCGCTTGACGAATGTGACAGGACTCTCCTCGTATACTGGTCTTCTTTTATTCCTCAGGGCCGCATCCTTGGCCAGCTGATCCGCACTCTCGTTCCCCTCCATCCCCGCGTGCGCTTTCATCCGATAAAATCTCACTTCCACTCCTTTTTCTCGTTATCTTAATATTGTCTTTCGCAACAATGTACTTGCATTTTACTGCGTCGGTTGGAATCAAATTAATTCTCTTCACTGAAAAACCTTTTGATGTACGATACTTTTCGTTATATTATCAGGCGCAAGAACAAATAAAGTAAATGATTTGAGGGATACGTTAACATGTCACGTACAATTGAACATGAGAAAAATACGCAATTTCTAGTTTTAGACCATACATATACTCATGGATTGGTCTTGTCACTTCTTAATTGTAATGTCAAATGTAAGACTAATCGAAAATAGAATTCGTTTAATAGTAAAGGCATATTTGTTAGGACCATCGTAATTCTCGAAATGAGAATATCTTCATCTTTAAATTTCCATCTAAGGATTGCTGCAAGAAACACATTGATCATTAGTTTTCACTAAATAGTTCAAACATTGTCGACAGAAACATGATGATTGCAGATAGTCAGCAATTGACTGCATCCGTGGCGTGGTGAATTACCCGCTTGCCTTGTAAAGCGGAGGTACCGTGTTCGATTCTTGGGCCACAGAAGTAGTAGAGACTCAGATGATAACTTTAGATAAAACTAGATTAAAACTTTGCCCAATGCGAAGTGTTTCACAATATTACAAGTCGGTTGTTTAATAATTACATGTCGGTTTAATGGCAATTTTATTGCTGAATCCATCTGATAACGTGGCCACTATTTCATTAGTCACTACCGTATAAAAAGTAATTACCGCTATGTCGGATCTCGCACGTACAGTGTCCAACACATAGGTGTCCCACCACCATGTGCCTGCGCACCTGCGTTCGGGGTGAGAGGGCGGTCCTGCAACCGCCTCCGCCGCCCCTTTCGTCTTCAGCGGAGCGGGTTTTGGGAGTTTTCCTCCCTCACCCGCTCCTCGCCCTCCTTGGGACCTGACCTCCTCGGCGGAGGAAGACACGACCTCCCAGACTCTCTCGTCATGGACCATGGATTCCACGGTCCGTGCCAGAGAGAGATCTGGCCCGATCAAGGTCACAGTACGGCGCTGCTCCGACCAGGCATTACACACCGCAAGGGTGTGTAATGCCTGGTCGTCTGGTCTGGTAATGGTCATCTGCCGCACCGCACTGGTGACACCGCGCGGTCTCCTCGACGATTTCATATTCCTAACCGAACCGTTTCACGGGTTGCCTCTCTTTGTTCTTGTGTTTGAAAAACTCAAAGTCGAGGCGTACTAATGATACGCATACGATTTCTTGTTCTTCTTCCGGGGATTGATTCTCATTGTTCCGAAGTGAAGCTTCTAGGCCGCAGCGTTGTTAATAAAATACTCGCATATAAGATTATCATTAATAACACTTGCAAAAAATAATCAGATCCGATCTTTAATCTGAACATGTTTTTTTTTTTCAAAAGAAATCACAACAACATAAAACAAAAAAGAATTACGCATTTGCGTGTTAGCTTATTTGGGGTGACAGGTAACTGACATATTGATCTGGAAAACAGGCAAAACGATTCGACAATTGCTGTAATTTTTCTCTAGATTTCTGTTTATAAAATCTGGAATTTTACCTTATTTCAATAAATTTTCTATAATTTGTCCCGTGAATTTTTCGATTTCGTTTTCACTTCTATATCTACAAGAAAGTGTATTTCAGTAAAAATTTTCAAAAAATATTCAATGCACTGATACGGCTAAGTTACATTATTATTATATGTATAGACAGATTATAACGTTATTCAATATAATGATATATTTAATATAACATTGTTCAATATAATGATTTCCTTAAGAACTGCAACTAGATCAGGTAACAACCTTCATTAAAATGGTTCATTAAGGAAAACCGCATTAAAATCAGATCAACTGATCTAATATTCATTAATATCCGTACAGTAGATACATAATAGATGTAATTGAACCCCTCGACTACGACAGTGTACTTTAAATAATACAACGATGTGTGCGATCACATAAAAACAGACTCTTTGGGTGTCTTGTTTGCTGTGTACAGAGGAAGGTGCTTTGCAACTGACTTCCAAAAATAAACTGTTGTCGATAAAAGATTTATATATACTACTCAAAACAAAATAAGGGCCACTAGTTTATTTATATTCAAGTGCACTTTAGTAAACTGAAAGTAACTGATAAGTAACATTATATTGATGTTACGAAGTCTTTGGTGTTTGATCTCTTTTATGCTACTGTTCGTGTTCCTAATTTGCGAAGTAATGCCCATCATTTAAAAAAAAACAATTGGATATTATTCTTACGTTTTACTTCGATTATCTTCTTAACTTGTTTTGGTTATTTAAAAAAAAAAGTTTAACTTTTTAAATTTTAATTGATTCATTTACTATCTCGCGTTAATCATGCCACCGGTACGAAGGCACATGGATACAACTACAGCTACCAGAGCCATAAATATGATTCAAGAACGGTGTTCTCAGCGTTACGTGGGTTTGCAGTTGGGTTTTTCTCGAAGAGCTGTCCAAAATGCATGGAATCACTTCCAAGAGACTTGCACCGGCAGTGTTGCCCGAAGACCAGGTTCAGGTAGAGTTCGTGTAACAACGGCGTACGAGGATCGATACGTCCAACTAAGTGCTCATCGTGATCGTACAGTAACGTCCCGTAAGTTAAAACACCACCTACGGCTGACAACAAGTACCCATTTCATTGATCAAACTATAAGTAATTGATTGTACGAAGACCAGTAAATGTCAAGACCAGGAGTTGTTGGAATTCCTCTGACCAGGGTTCAACGTGCAAACCGTTTAAGATTCTCCCGTCAGTATTTGAACTGGGGGATTAATCAGTGGGGCAAGGTGCTTTTTACAGAGTGCAAAGTAAATTTTTTTAATGATGATCGGCATGTTCGGGTATGAAGACGACGCGGCGAGCAGTTTTCGGAGTCCTGCATCCACGTAGTTGACCGTTTCGGTGGTCCCAACGTAATGATTTGAGATGGGATTAGCTTACACGGCAAAACCGTGCTCACCATTTTAAATGCGGGTTCCGTAACCGCAGAATGTTACATCGATGACGTTATCAGGCCTCAAGTGATCCCATTTGCACAGCGAGTGGGGCCTGGATTCATCCTGATGTAAGACAATGCCCATGCACACACCGCTCGATCGATCAAAACTGTCCTAGAAGTGTCTCATATTGAGATATTTCCATGGCCAGTTAACAGTTATCGGGACTGTTAACTGGCCATGGTTAAATTAAATTCAAAAGTTAAATTAATTCGAGGAATTGTGGAACCTATTGAAACGAAGAGTTAGAGAGAATGAACGAGGGGTCTACAATCAACAGCAGCTGATTGACGCTTTAAAACGTGCCTGGGAGGAGATTCCTGATGAAAACGTGAGGAATTTGATCCAGAGTATGCATACGAGGCTTCAGGAGTGTATTGCTAAGGTAGGAGGACATACTCGTTACTAAAAAGAAGAAAGAAAAGTGAAAAGAACAGTATTTTGTCTTTTTCCGGTGATTTCTTTTGTTCATGTTTTTCATTCAAAATGGCCAATTTCATTATGAACTTAAAGAACCAATTCATGATTATTATTTTGAACAATTGTTAGCCTATACTATTACCAATAACATTATTTTGTAGTTACATAAGTTAAACAATATAATCTCTTTATTATTTTCATGGTACAGCAAAAAATCTTAGTGATCCTTATTTTGTTTTGAGTAGTATATATAGATATATATACCAAGTCCAGCCATAAGTTCTATTACAAATAAAAATGCATTTTTTTTTTAAGTAATGTATTGTTACTAAAATTATATTAGTATATTACCTTCATGTTTAATTAAGGCTCAGCAAAAAATTAAAAAATACACTATTCAAAATGGGCACTTGGCTCTAATATAGGCCTTTAATATGTCTGGTTATGAATCTATGGATTTACGCACTGTTTCCAAGGCAAATTCGCTACTGCTTGCTCCAAAGATTTTTTAATAGACTATGACGCCGTGTCGTTTAGAGCTGATCATGTCCTCTAAAACTGATGAGGTCTAGGCTAGATGAGGGCCAGTCTTCAACTCTTATAAAATCCGGATCGTTGGTATCAACTTTCCATTTTTTACAATTTGTCTGTAGTTTTCATTCCTTTCTCACAAAAATGTAGTGTTGTGACTCCTTGACAAGACACGCCTCATCAAACCATGACAGACGCAGGATGATGACCACGTTGTATCTTTCCATCCACTTGAACATCTTCTTTAGAACTGTGAACGTATACGTTATCATTTTGCATATCGTAGTGTTCTTCAATTGTAATTTTTTTTTCATGGGAAACAAGGATTTTTCTGTGCTTTTCACCTGCGTATCACGACAGAAGGCGTTTTGAGCGATTCACTCTTTTTATTTGTAAAGATTGATTTAGGGCATGTCCTGGATATCGATGATAAGCACTGGGCTTTAGGTCTTGTTTTATAATACACGACAGAGTCCTAGTGGGAATCTTCATTTCACGCGATAAGATTTTTCTTACTAATGGGATTTCGACGAATTCTGGCTTTAACAGCATTAACATCCTTTATAGTTCTGACAGTGCGTAGCCGCCCTAATCTCTCAGGTCTTCGACAGAGGAAGTGTTGATAGTACTATATACGAACATACGGCAGATACCAAGCTTTTGAAATGTCTGGTATATGACCGACGGCTCCATACCCACTTTGTGCAAGGCGATTATTGCAATCCTATTTTCTTGAATACCCCATTCCATATTGTAATTTGATAATAAACCCAAAAAAATATGTTAAATAGCGCGAAAACGAAAAAGTTTTTATGTAACAGTATTTCTGGCTAGATTAGTTATTATATATATATATAT
>DWQX01001785.1:0-25423 GCA_018245475.1 Pharmacophagus antenor | reverse complement strand
TTTATCAGTTTTATTATGATCTCACTGAATTGCATGAAGTTGTAATAAGAATAAATGTCAAAAGATAACCGGTATTTTTCGTACTGTGCTTTATAAAAAGAGTCGAACATATAGTTTCGATTCCGGCATTAATGTGAAAAGATATATTTATCTCGAAATAAAACTTTACAATGTATAGATATAAACACAAGTGACTAAAAGGTCGTTACTCCTATAGCTCAAATCTAACGAGTTATGACATTTTTTGTTAACTGTTCGAACACCTACTTTGTTTTATTTTTAAGTAATTTATGAAAGTCCGCAGAAGTGTCTCTAAAAGTATCAATTGCCTAACTATTATCAAATTAATACCTTGAAAAAATTATGTGATAGATAATTTCGTTTTATACAGTTGTTAACACGCCGTAAACTAAACACGTCTGACCAAATAAAAAAAGAATTTGCCAATGATTTCGTTATTTGAATAAGCTATGGCTCCACCATAGCTTATTCAAATTCTTCAAATCATTAATAAATTTTAGTATTCATTAGAGAATAAAAACACTGTCTTGTCTTGGGCTATTAACACATTATCAACCGGTGGCAAAAAAGAAATTCTCTCATTTTATATTTTTCTCGATAAACTCTTTACCGCACAGGTTTTTTTTTATTTAAAAATGAATGTGTAAAGTTAAAGTACTGAATAATCGTCTGAAAGTTTGTCTCTCAATTTGCATTAGCTACAAAAATCAGAAAAACGGGCTAAATGTGAGCGAACGGCGGCGACGAAAAGCCTAAAATCGGCTACCGGTCGATAGTGTTAAGTTTTCGGGTTCGTGGGTTTGGAGGATACAAAATACTATATTTTTGTTGAGAAACATTGTATTTTAAATAAAAAATAAAAAGGTAAATTAGCTTATTTGAGATTGAATTTTAGTCGTAGTGTTTGCGATTAAACAAAGCATTAATTAGCAAAATAATATTTGTTTAATTTTGTCATGGAGTTCCGTAAAGTAATTCTTGAATCAATAAATTACAATTTATTAGCGCATGTAGCTTATGGTTGAGTTACCTAATTCCACGTACGTAATTGTTCAAATATACGTTATCGGCCGCCCACATTGTGACCCACTGTCTGCTAGGTCGCGCCACAGTTTACCGAAGCCCGTATTTAAACTGCAAACACTTGCGGGTGTGTTTGTGTTTTTTATCCTCCCCGCCAATGTTAGCACGGTTTTTAATATTTCCAAATACGTGTATAATTCATCTAAACTCTAAAATTGAACTGCGTACCTTATAGCGGATAAATAAAATTCTACTTATTTATCTATTAGAGCCGGCAAATAATATTTGGTACAAAGAGTAAGCTGTGCCATCTAGCGAGGCAATGCTAGTTTGCTAGATATTCTGCGAGTTTAAGATGACGGGGCTTTTCTTTTTTACATAGTATATATTTTGTTTATTATTAATTTATAGTTTTTTAAATAGTTAACATAGATTACCTGTATAATGTATTTATTTTATTAATTTAAGAATTTTAATGCACAAAATTTTGTACATAAGGTGGACATAATGCCAAATGACAATCCCTGACAGTAATTACCTATATGATACTATCAAAACAATTTGTCAATTGGTCATTGACATCATTAAATTACGCAAATTACATATGAAATGAAAACACTTCTTTATATGGGCAATAAGCTAATTCTTGACCTTAATTTCACGTAACGTTAAGAGAAAACGGGGTCGTAGGCGAAAACGCTTGTTCGCCCAGAATACTCTGGCTTTCAAATATAATCGAAAACTGTAACTAATTCGATCTGATATACATATGTTACATTTTGTGATAAACTTGTTTATTAGTTATATGATATTTAAAATATATAAAAAGATAAATGTAAACTAAATGTGAATCTTCAATAAAAGATTCGTGAAATTTTCTTATTTCAATCTGTTATCAGGATTTAGGGGATTTGAAACAAATTATGTTCTTTAAATCTTTGGAGAAAAAAAAAGAACGGCTTTGAGAATTTATAATCTGTTTAATGTGTACATTCAATATAAAAACTTTTCTTTATTATCTGTTATGAAATATTTAAACCGTAACAAAAATTAGCAATATAGTGTTACGTTTAACGGTACCGAACGTCTTTAAAAGCGACAAATTTCGCACATCAAAAAATAAAAGTGGCACGGATAATATTTTTATTTAGCCGTTGTTTAGGTTTGAAATTTACATGAGAAATATTTAAGTGGAGTGTTTTTTTTTTATTTGAATATTTTTATCGACTTTAGATTTCTGGTTTCGTACAAAGACTGTCATAAATGTTACTTCATCCAGACTTACCCTAACGCATTGCCTCATATGAAGCTAATGTTTATAGAATTAACATTATGTTTTATTTAATATCATATTATAATATGTTAACTTTGTTACAGTAAAAAAAATCTCTAATTCACCTTTTTTCATTGCTTATGGGCTAACACTTATCCTCGATTTCACTTATTATTAAGTGATAAAAAGTTAATAAAGCGTGTTTGCTCAGTATACTTCTGATATGTCTACCGAAACACAGCAATACTCTTATAACAGAAGACATATATTGAGGGTGGTGAATAGCTATAGAGGTTACAAAAACTTTATCACCATGCACACTCCACTGTTCGTGGAGCTCGGAAATCGAACCCGGACCTCCGCTTTACTAGACAAACGACAAACCACTGCGCCACGGAAGCAGTCAAAAAAGTATTAACGCCGTATTTTACACTACTATTTCAAACTTTGTAAACTTAACAGTTTTGGTTGTTTGCTGTTATGATTGCAGAGTATTGGCCATGGATTTTATGAAATATCAATATTAATCTAGGTTACCCGACAGCTATGTTGAAATTATTAAACTTTTAACAGTTAGTGTAGCAAGATGAGCTAAACGTTTATCTCTATCTACTTTTCATACAATACAAATCGATTGCAACATCGTAATATTCGATGCAATTTTTAATTATAAAGATTTGTCAGTATTCTTTCAGTAATACATGTGAAAGTCTTTATTTTATCTCTCACTTATTCTACGGCTTAGTCTACGGCTTCATTGTCACTTAACATCGGCTGAAATCGAGGTCAAGTGTTAGCTCATAACCGACAAAAAAATTAAACACTAGATTATCATTATTATGGCGACATGTATAGTCAGTCGTGCGATTCCGAAACGAAACTTGAATTTGGATATCGTTTTCCTAGTTATAATATAACTTATTATGCACTTGTCAAACAGCTTAGCGTAGAAAATATTGATTCATTAGACCAAACCAAACATTTTTAGATATTGGTTTCTGCTTTTAAATACTAAAATAAACACGAACGCTAAATTTAATAATTATTGATTACCTCATGAATTTTAAAAAAGAAGAAAAAATCTTAATGAACATTGAAAAAAAATCTTTACAAACATTATAAATAAAGAACTTATTAGGCGGCCCTTCATAACCTAATAGGTTAATAGGACTACAAAATTTCCTAGAAAAAAATTGGATATATTTAATGCATTATGAATACCGTTTATGATATATTATATACTGAACTTACATTTCAGCGGGAAAAAGAGGAATTACACCTAATTATAATAAAAATAAAACAATAACTTAGACTAAACAGACAACATTGTTAATGTTGGCTTAACCCAAGATGGTATCATCCTAATAGCTAACGTTTATTAGGACATCATTAGAGATATTATAAATTTCTTACGAACGAACGTCAAGGAAGTGATAATATTGCATTAATACTAATGTCAAACAAATTATACATGTATAACCTTGAACCGGTTAGATCTAACAACCAATTTTCTGGTAGCACGGTTCGTTTTTTGAATCATAATAACTGCTGATCCATATTTCCTAATTTTGCATTGATTCATTAATTAAAAAAAATGTTTTATGACAAGAGTTCACATATTGTTAGATAGTGTGAACTAATATAGATTTATAATAATATTTTTTGTACAACATTTAATAAATATTTTTGTTTATTAAATGTTGTTTCCGAGATGAAGTATAAATTAAACTTTTTGAAAATTAAAAAATCCTTCTTGCAATTACATTGGAGTCGATTTGTATATGATTATGCTTATAATTTAAAAACAGTTCTTTGTTTCCTGTTTGCATTCTTCAACCTTAATTGTTCGGTATAAAACTAGATAACCTTTGCAAAAGCATTGAAGCCGCTTAGTTGACATTAAGTTAAAGTTAAATTGTAGAAGTTTCCTACTGTGTCATGTACTACAATGTAGTCGATACAGGGTTACCTTCGATTTTGTAATAATAAAGTTTAGTCAAGATTATATTAATCAAATACGTTTTAAAGGGAAAAGATATTGGAGCTTTTTATGGAAGATTGTATGCTCAAACACATATGTCTTATAAAAACGGTGAAGCGGTAAAAAAAACGTATTTACTTCTTTATTTATGTTATTACATATTAATATATTACAGATTTTCTTGCACTTGAATATTAAACCAAAACGAACACAAACAATAGATTTTAATTGTCTAAAAAATCCCTTAATGCAAGTTCTTTTGTTGTGAATTTTATGTGTTAGAAATTGAGATGAAATATGAAAAAAGAAAAGAATCTTACTTCGTAGTCTATTTGAAAAAACTAGCACTATTTATATTTAAGATGCGTGAGCATATATCAGGTTTCCTTGTTTTTTTAAAATAGATACATATTACATAAACGTAGGTTTAATTTTATGAATACTTCTAAATATTTGTTTTAATCTGTTTGCAGATTAAATAAACTCCCGCGCCCGGTTTCTAACTTATTTTGCGGTCTTTGGGGTCGAACGATTAGGTCAAATTGGGAAAATATTTAACGAACCTTGGAATTGAATAATTTTTGCACGCTTTTTATGTTTTGCCGGATCTTCAGAGTCTTATGATTTATTTATGCCGATATTGTTGATTGTGATGATTTTAAAAATTTGGTCAGCGTATGGCATACTATATTAAAAATATTTTGTTCATTACCATACACATTTCCTATGTAGAATTTACGCCACAAACATGAAGCCTTAACTTAGATATTCTTTAGATTGACAGTGTAAATTAACAAATATCTTATTGTACTATGCTCAACATTTATTTTACTATATTATAATTACCTGACATTACTAGTAAATAGAACACGTTATGTCTCTAGCCAATGTTTTGTAAACATCCTAAACAAGAATACATTGTTAATGATAGGCTCTAAATTAAACACGAGGCAACATTAAATTAAATTTTAAATAATTTTAGAACCACGTCAAGAGTCTCAATTATTGTCATATTAATGTAAATAATTTTTGAATATTTTTATTGTACCGGTTATATGTAAATCATATCAAAATGCCTTAATGTTTGTAAATAATATATATGAAACGTGCCAGATTAGAATATCAAAAAATGACCATATCGTACAAACATTATCTGATGATTACCATAGGTTGCAACTTGACATTTAATATAATCATGCAGCAGATCGGCGCAAGTAGAGTTCAATCTTCGTGTTGTCAATCTACAGCAATAATAATACAGCTGTGTTCCGATAGTCATATTTATCAGACTTAAAAAATGCTTGGTGACCACGATCTAATAACTGTGGCCTCACTGTCACTTAAGATCATACATAACTATAGTCGTGTTAGCCTATTATTAAAATAAATATATACCCGTTTTCATATAAAAAAAAACCTAATAGAAATATTATCATTTTACACCATCCTTCTTGAAATAAGTGTAATAATAATTTCTTACCCTGAATGTATTAAACACTCTGTGTTTATTTTAAGTACTGATTTAAAATATTTATTTTGTGTATCTTGAATAAAAAAGTCAATGGGGCAAGAATGACAAATAGCGGTCACAAGGTGTGTATAAAATTATGAATTTATTTCTTAGGCCTCCGAGGTCATGTCCTGGTTTGACATTTTTGTTCTAAAGTATAATGAGTTTTGAAATATACATATTTTGATTGAACGTTACATCCTAAAGAAAAACGAGCTTAAATTTTGCGGTACATATCGACAACATTATACTTTAACGCCTAATTATACTTTACAAAATCTACATGACTAATACCTTAAAAAACGAGATAGTTTTGTTATAATTGTGAAAAAGGACGTACATTTTCAGATCAAGAAATAACATAAACTTATTTATTACATTGGTATAAACTATATTAAAAACGATTTTCCCGTACATAACATTTCCATCATCTTAAACGACCGTTGTTATTGTTTTAAATAGGCCGTTTACGACTGTAATATAACTTGAAATAATTATATTTTACTACCTATTCAATTACCTGATGCTTGTTGTGGTTGGTAATCGTCCCTGTTGATGTGGGTGATGGATATAGATTTTTTTTTAATATTTACCTTCAGTATTTCACGGACACAATGTGGCTAGTTACAATCGTAATACACAAACTTTTTTAGAATAAACAAAGATAAATAAGGTACACTCTATCAAGTGATATCGTTAACATCTGTTAATGGTTCTTCAGATAAAAGCATTAAGAATGCCGTTTTTGGAATCAAATATAATTATATAGATAAATCTTTTATTTTTTAAACAGAGCGTTAGATAATTGGAGCTTTTTATTTTTTTTAATTTTCCATTTACTTTACTCTCTAGTTCCTAGAAATCTATCGGTGTATTTATACGAAAAATTAAAACATTGTATTCCCCTATTCAGAACACTACACGCAACGAAGATTGATGTGATTTAGTATTTAAAGTTATAATACTTTAAGAGCGTAAAAATAATTTATGCATATATTAAAAATTGTAATAAAATTATATTGCAAATAAATTTAGCAATCGTTAATGGATCACCATACGTTGTTGCTGTTTGTCAACATTATACATAGATTGGGAAAAAATAATTGTTTTATAATCACACAGGTGTACTTTTAAATCAATTTAGCATAAGAAAACGACGAATCTCAAATTTTCATAATTATTAAAAGACGTACGAATTTCGATCACTGAGTGGCCACTGGCATAAATGCGGAAACCGCTTTTTTAAATACATTCATATTCTATAATTAAAACAAGAAAAAAAAATTATTAAAAAAAATACTGAAGTATTCTAGAAGATTAGTGATGAGCAAATATTAATTGAGATATTTCTCTAGTCATGATCTTGAAGATGTGAACTCCTTGTTGATTTTAGTTGCGTAGTATTTAGTAAGTGCTTAACAAGAAAAAATACTTCAGCCTTACATTACGAAGTTAATTTGTTATTACGTATTGTGTAAGTGCAATATAGTTAATAAAGAAAAAATTATATAAGTTTTTGCAACATGGAGATGGGTACGGTTAAGTGTTTAACATATTAACTAGAAATTTTTTTGATAATGCCAAGTTTCTTTCACAATTATTACTTAAAATCGCTACATAAAATATGTGGTACATGACCGAAAAGTTTTTTTCGTATTTTTTTATAGGAAGAATAGGCAAACTAGCGAACCGTTCACTGGATCGAAAGTGATCATCGTCGTCCATAGACAACCACAACCCTCGGGGAGTCGCAAAAGCGTTGCTGAACTTTATAAGGCGGGAATCCCAAGTGCAATACCTAGACCACAAGACTAGTGAAGTTTGGATGATGGTAGGGTTTTCCTATCTGCATGGCTAGCTACCAACCTCAATCTTTCCCCATAATGTGTTCGGGCAGTCGTACATGTGAGAGCCAGAGTATTCTGCGATAAAACTCTTCGCGCTTTTCGCGAACATCTGGTTAATATAAGGAGAAGCGTTAGTCAATAATCAATAAAAATATATATTTATATAGAAATGTTTCTGATTTGGTAGGTATAATAGCTACAACTAGGGTATAATGTCAATAATACAAGAAAGATCACATATAAGTTTTCAATTTAATTTCATGCAACAAAGCGACATTACAGTGGAATACAATCTAAGAGCTGATAAAGTCGACCATCTTCTGTTATTGCTTTTAAGAAAACTTACTCGTATTATCTGCAATGTTTTTTAACGTGTGATAAGCATATTAAAAATATTACAGATAATAATATTTATTTTACGATATGTGATTGATTAAAAAACTTACCATTTATCTTGTTAAATTGCGTTGTTTAAATTTTCAATCTGTTTTAGTATTTTACCTATATGATGTAAATTATTTTCACCTTAAAGGAATTATATTAAACCTACTTGAGTGTAATTTTAACAATTTTTGGCAGTAATGTGTAAGAGTCAGAAGTTCTCTGGGCAAATACACCTCAATATCTACAATTTCACATTCACTTAACATCAGGCGAATTCGAAGGCAAGGTAGCTCATAAACCCTAATAAAAAAATCAGTTTAAGATTTAATAAAGGGGTGAAGAGTGGTTGGCAATAAGTCGGTTTACTCAAAAGAAGTACGAGTACGTTTGCTAATTTTAGTCATATCATAATTCGTAGAATGATAGATAACTGATATTAATTTATGCACATTAAAATAACAAGTTATTCATTATTATATCGACATTTAATTTCATTTTTTCAACGTCGTTAAGGCATTAGCACGCAACATTCTTGTAGTATTTAAATTCTCATATACCAACCTGTTCTAATCTGCCCTAATTACGTTGCTAATGTGAATTTAATAATTTGATTGTTCCTGTTTATGATTAGAAGGTTACGTTTTTAAGTATCATATAATATTTAAATGTTTTTATATCGGCCGCGCAAAAACTCAGGTGGTATATAATAAAGAGATGAATTCGCTCAATAACTTAAATATTTATATCAATGGATATTTTTTTATTTTACAATATGTTAACACTTAACGTCGATTTTACATGATGTTAAGTGACAATAACGCCGAAGTTAGATAAGCGTACGTCTGCAATGCTTTGATAGTTGCTGTTTTTGTTGACGAAGTTTAATAAAAGTCCTTATTGTATTTTGCTTTGAGGGGCGTCCTAACTAGTGAAATTATAAGTATAGTTAACATGTTATGTACGTAGGTAAATAGAGTAAGAGGTGCTTTATAGATGTCTTAACGTGTGCTTCCTTATTATTGACAAGTGGATAGCAGCTTACTACTTACTAAACGACCTTATCTTATCGCTTTGTTTTATAACAAAAAATAACTCGACAAAATTTTTGTAACCGACATTACAAACTTTGCCTCCCACGCCTTTAATACTGGGTTTACAGGACGCTTTGAAATGTTCGTTAAAAGTTCTGTTTACTTGTAGGTGTCCCAATTTTTGGAGATTTTTTTCATCGTTTAAAGTATCGTTGTTTCATGACTGTTATTTTCCTAAATATAATTAATTTATTCAACAAATGACAACGGCCTTGGAATGTAAAACAATAAAAATGTGTGAATCTAGTGTTATAGTTTTTAAGTTGGTATTATTGAAACCGCGGAAGGTTTAAGCTAATGATAAATCTTTTTCATCGATACACTGTAAGCGGCGGAAAAGGAATATCGTAGGGGTTTTGATAGTTGGAAATCGGCCATGATCCTGTCATTCCCCCGAAAAGGCGTGTGTTTATGCGAACATATTTAAAAGAAAAATTTAAATTTGATTAACAAAAAAATCTACAAATTGACATTGAAGGCCAAATTGCAACTAACGATAAACGTATATACTTTAAATATAAATAAATTTGACTTTCATCATTTTCGTCTTCAAAATTATAAAACTGCAAATCAATGTAAATGTTTTAAGGAAAATATATTGTAGATATTTATTTATAAAAGATATTTATATAGAACCTACTTGAACGTGGCTATTTGGCTAGGCCACGGTCATCAGGTGGAATACTGTAAAGATAAATTATTATATTATGCTGCTCCAATTAAAGTTATAAAATCTTTTCAAGTAATTGTGTACAAACTACATGCGTAAAATACTTAACGATATATGCGAAAAATCATTTAATAGGTTTCATAGCTATGATGATAATTATGTATTTTTTTATAATGTTATTGATTTTTATACGGATAGGGGGTAGTTACACCACAGATAGCTGATTTTATTATTAAACATTGGTGGACGCAGCCACCACTTATTTATTTATCTACCTACTAATGACGCTGTAAGTATATACATAACAATGAATAAAAGATTGCCGCGACAAAAAATGTTTCAGAATCACTAGTTTAAACGGTTTTATAAATTAGACATTTTGTTTATTAATCGCTTAATATTAATAGTAATCTGCAACAATCGACTGAAAATTACCCTTTCATAGAATACCAACGTAATTATTTAGCGTTTCAATATCGTGTTTCAGTTTGAACGCTATAGCTAGCAAATTACAAATTAAAACAATCGAGGGATATAAGTGGCTTAGCGCTGTGGTTTACTGGCTTTTCACCGCAGTGGTTTACTGCCTTCTTGGCGCAGTGGTTTATCGCCTTGAAATACGGAGGTAACATATACGTTTCCGAGGACAAACAGGAAAAGCAGGACAAAACTCCCAGAGTTCGTAAGTTCTTAGAGGTGGGCGTGTTGCGAATTAACAGTAATTGAAATATGACGTTTAAAAGTGATTGTACAGATCCCATTTAATAATAATTTGAGTACGAGGCCACATCGACAGTGGAGTTTGGGTGGTGGAATGTTTTTCGAATTTGTCTGGCTTATATGAAATTCAAGTCGAGATTTAGTCAATGCCGATAAAAATATATGCGGTCCCATGTAAACATCCTGAAACACGAGTGTCACTTACCATCCGGTGATCCTCCAGCTGGTATTGTTACTAGTTTACATGATAATTTTTACCCAAGGATTGAGGAAGAATAGTATTTTTCTGAACAAAAGTTTATTACTTGTTATTAAAAAAAAAAGATGTTATCTTTAACGAACTTATCTTTCTTCCTATTTACATTCCTCATTTCTTATCATATTATGATATTGATTGTATATTCGTTGATTATTGAAATTTTATCACATAAAATAATACTAGTCGCATATAAAATTATTCGAACAGTATTTTTTTTTTATCTCTTATGGGCTCACATTTGACTTAAATTAGTAGGATAGTTAGGATAGTGACAATGCGACCGTAAATGGTGAAGTTTGTTCGCTCAGCATTCATCGGCCTCGTACATGTAAAATGCTGAGACACAGCAATACTTATATGCCGGGTTTAAAAAACCCTTGTACCAATCGGAATTCACTACTCGTGTAGCCCGTGGAGTCGAAATCGGGACCTACGCGTTAAAAGGCACGAGGTAAAACATTTTGTCTTTGAGAAAGTTAAAAGATAGGCTGCAAATTATTACACTATACACAGCTTAAGATGATATATTTTTTCAAGTGAACCCCAAACATAACATCCCCGCGTCGAGGGTCAGAACCAACCTGATTTTGTAGCACAAAAATTATCTTCAAACTCATCTGAAATTATTACAAATAACTTATGAACTTTTAATACGCATAAACAGTTACTTGACTTGTAAATTACTTATTTTTTCTCGTAGAATAGAACTTATTATTAATTACAGACGAACATGTGCACATTCATATTAAGCGGTACTAGTGAATTAATTAATATTATGCAATAAATTACATAATTAATTATTCGAAAACAGATATAAAGTTTATTAATTTTATAATAATAAGCTTATTACTGTTTTGATAAATAGACTACGTAATGTCATAGATACGAGAATTTCTTTAAAGCACCTATTTTTCCGTGTCTCTTGTCAATAAAACATCTATAACGCAAAGGCTTTTTCGTATGTGATGGTTTACGTTTAGTAATATTATAAAAAAAAAATATGTTAAGAAGTCCCAAACAAAAATATTTAAAAACTAAATCTAGAAAATGGCTATGTTCGTGTAATAATTAAATAGATAATAATAGCTAAGTAAGTACAATGATAAGAACCGGTCCTTTCAAATCAAAAAAACATATGTAGCTTTATAATTTAAACTTTTTCGGGTCTATATCGCGTAAATATTCACTAGGTACGATATTTAATATTCCTCGATGTCTCGGCGCGAGCTGCATCGGTCGCGAGGCAGAATGTATAGACCCGAAAATGTTTAAATTATAATACATAGAGATCGAGAAAGTTGAAAATCATTATATATGTAGCTTTGTAAAAAATATTTATCATTTAACATAATGTAAAGATCATTTTCGTGCATTGTATTGTACTTTGTAACAATGCGTATCAATAAATAATAACATATTAATTTGCTTGCTTCGCCATTTTTAATCGCAAATTAATATTTAAGTCCAAGTCCAAGTTACAATATCAAAGCAAATCGCCACTACACGTAGCGGTTGTAGACGTGCGTACGCACGAAGTCGTTTTAGTGACGGACATTGGCAAATTAACATTTTGTGTTTTATGTTCCGCAAAGTAGCACTTGTAGCGATAAATCATTATTCCACAAATTATATAATACTGTCCGTCCGCATATTACATAACACATAATGTAATGGCAGTAGTAGTAACCCTGTCTCTTACTTCATGGGTCGCGGGTTCGACTCGCATAAAACCAATATACATGTGATGAACATTAATGTTTGTTCTATATCTGATTGTTAATATGTACTTAGGTATTCATGTAAAATAATATCTACGTCTGCCTATCGGTCTTTGATAACCCATAGCGCAGTTGCTGATTAGCTACTTATCTCGGAATTAAAGTACTACGTATGATAAGAAACTCTAAGACATAAAAAAAATATTTTAAATGTAGCCGCTACCTTTACATTAGACGTGCCGCATTCCTGTTTGCCGCAATTTGGTATAAAAAAAAGATCTTGTTCATTACGATTTAACTCTAAGAATTATACAATGTTTTTATTTTTTTTTTTATTTAAGGAAAAGACACAGAACACATGATACTTCTGTCACGTTAATGACTAGGTAGAGTATTAAATATCCACCAACATTTAGCCGCATGGTCAACTTTCGCTAATGTCAACGAACTGCTAAAGAGCGCTGCCTCGTACACGGTGTGAGGCACGCGTAATAACGGATCTCATATTAATATGTTTATATGTTAACAGACTAAAACAACCCGACTGTATATCATATAACGGTAATCTCATAAAGTCAGTTTACAAAACGTATATTTATATTTTTCAGTAATGGTTTAAAACTTAACCTCGATTTCACCTTATGTTAACAGACAATGAGTCAGTATGTAACAAAGCGTGAGCGCTCAGAATACTTCTGGAGCTCACGTGTATCACTGCGGAACATAGAAATGCTGTTCTAGCGGCAGATTGACATTAAGGGTGATAGCTAGTCAGGCGGATTAGACAAACCCTACTATCAAATTCCACTACTCCTGCAGTCCGGGAATCGAAACCGGCACTTCCGCGTTACAAGGCAAGCGGTTAAAGCACTGCAACACTGAGGTAGTTTGTATATAAAAAAAACATACGATTTGAATTATAAACTTGATGTAAAATTTCCAGGAATTTCATTAGCTCATTGATGCGGACAGATTTAATAATGGTCCCGTAAGTCTAAGTGATTCTACTCATTTTTATCTGTCGAAAAATTGTTAAAGTGACTACATTCTGTTTGGGCAACATATTTAATTATATACAGTTGGCCTGGCGACTTGCAGCGCAGACTCAAAATCTCTGTTAACCGCTTAAATTATTTATACTTATTTTTCTTAAGATAAAATCAATAACCGAGTTTGAATCAAGTTAAATGTAAGAATAAAAAACAAAATAAACAATTTTACTTACATTGAAATTAATTTATTGCGCGTGTTATTTTTTTTAATTGTTATTCGAGACGTAGAGAAGTCTAAGTCAATGAAAATCTGTCCAGACAGGTTCCTGTGTTAAAAATCGTACAACTATACGGCCTTTGTGTCATTGATGTGCAGATTACAAGATAAATGTGTTATATCAACTGTATTAATTATATAACTTTGCTATAATACAACAAATATGTACATATTGTACATAATACTGGTAGTACTGAATGGTTGTGCAGCAAAGATCGTTACTTAAAGAGATCACATCCTCGTAACCCAGCTTCAGTTCCTACTAGACACAAGGCCTATCCCATAGAGCGTCACTAATCCCAATGTTACATAACGGCTAATTATGTCCTGACAATATATATTTCTTTATACTTTAATCATAATTATATATTAAAAAACTAACAAATACTTGTAAAATACTCTACAATGAAAATTAAATCATGTAATTTACCCTAATATGTTTTATATAACCTGTTGATAGTATCAAAATTGTTGAAAAGTAAGTATTTTTCATAGATCGTAGTATTATACCAAAGACGGATATAATCGTTAAAAATATTTCACTCGTTATTTATATAAATATATACAATTTATTCAATGCAATATTGATTGTTGCCCATGAATTACGAACACGGGATACGGCGTGTACTAGAAAACAACAGAAAAAAACCGATACTGTTTGCTGTTAAATCTGAACAGAACTTTCTTAATACAACTCTCCTAACAAATGACTGTTAAATTGTTATTCTTTATTTTCAATAATAAACAGAAAACAAAGTAAATCGAAAATGAAAACAGATCGAGACGATAAATGGACAAGTACGTGTTGGACTTCGGAAGGGTTCCGTACAAATGCCTAAAAAATTACGTTTCTTTTAAGTATTATATTATTTTTATATACAAAATCTGTGAAAATTTCGACTATATGCCTATCACGGTTCATGCCATAGTGCCCGCAAACAGACGGACAGAGTGACACAGGCAGACGGCAGAGACTGAGTAATAGGCTTCCGATTGTCATCCTTTGGATACGGTGCGTTTAAAAATGGAATAACAATTTCTTTTATTGTTATTCCATTTTTTTACTTGCCATCCGGCTATTGCCTTCATCAACAATATCTTATATTTCACTTCAATGTTATGAGAAGTTTATATTGCAAATTATATTTACACAAAATAATAAAAATGAAATTAATAAATAACAAACTGCGTAATATCAGCACAGACATTTAATTGATTAGCCCGCATCCGTTTAAAATAAAACGTGCGAAAAATCCTTTGTTAATATTTATGTATGTTTGTATAAATTGAACACGCACACACATAGGCACGTATGTTGAAATAGATTTTTAATAAAAAGTTGTGATTTTGTTCTGGTGTGTCGATATTAATATAAAAATAAAGATCAAAGTATACAATTTGTAGCAATTTGTCTATTATTAAATTTTATGACAAATCTTAATACTGAATCTCCTTTTCACGTTTTGATCTCTGTACTAATAGATATTTCAATAACGGTGTTTTCTTACATTCCTAATAACAACAGTATACGTTGTTTACGATTGCTGATGCGTTTTTCATTCAAAACAAAAACGACATAAAAATTTCTGCACATGCCTCAAAGTATTATAAATAATTTTATTTTTCTCTTTATTAAACAAATCTGAGTAGACTAGATACACTTGTAAATCCAAATTTACTCAACTAATAAACGCTTTATACTAAATAAATTGAAAGACGATAAGAAACGGGTATTTAATAGGCAAGTAAAATATTCTTATTTTGATGAACAGATGAACGAACCTTGTCAGCCAAAAATGGGTAGTTGTTCTGCAACTTATGATCAGCAAACGATTCTAAATCAGTTTGTAGTTAATGCCATGCTTAACTGTTCCAAATTATTTTGGTAAGCAGATTAAATATTAAAACAAAAAATCTAACCGAAACTAATCATTCCTTTAACGAAGATACCTATTGATTAAACTGCTTTAATGGGTAGACATGTTTTCTCTGCTGATATATTGTGAAATGTTGTTGACTAAGTAATTATATTATAATGCATATTAACGGTTTACAATACAGACAAATGATGATAGAAACTGAAGGATATTAGTTAAATTGTTGAGCGTTAGTAAATTGTTCGCAAAACAAAGATTGTAGCCAGATTTTTATTTATTACCTACAAAATTGTGGTTCGCTGTCCAAATGTTTTGTTTTTTTTTAATGGCTATTTTTTTTATCAAATTTAAATACGGCTGACGATTTAAGTACTTTTCAACATAAACGCACAAGACCACAAAATGTTTCTTAACAATGTTTTCTATTTTCCTATCGTAAACATTTATATGTTATGAGAAATATTTAACTCGTGATTTCAATATTGCTGTTTTGTTCACCAATGTGAATCATTACGTGCATGCATGTAAACACGTGGAGTGAGTAAATGTGGGCATTTGTAAATGAATAAACAAAATGCCATAGTTAAGGCTAGCAACGAACGTTTTAAAATTGATTTTAAACTTTATATCCCTATCTAGAATACAATAGAATGGAATAGAAAAGTTTTTTTTGCGTAACAAGAACAAAATAAAATACATAAGAAACAAAATAAAAAGAAAGTAACTGTTACAAATAGAGCAAAGTAAAAGAACATGGTAGCAGTGCAAAAGGCGGTCTTACTGCTGATATTTAATAATCACTAAACTTTATTAAGGACTCAGTCAAACGTTAAAATCTAAGTTAAAGTTTCGGAAAGTAGCAGATAGTAAGCAACTAATATTTTCAATTGTTCAAAGTTGTTTTAAAAATTTTGTACGAAATATAGATTAACGCCAGTAACACACTTGAATTTATACTAAGGAAAAAATATATAAATAATCGACAAATAATCGGGATACGACACTTCGTAAAAATACTAGCCGAAAATTGTAATTATTTGGCCAATTCCAGTTCTGAACCAATGATTGACGAGAATAAAAAAGTAATCGGATTAGCGATCATATCATAAAGTGATTAATTATTATAAAGGAAAAAAGCTAGTTATCGGAAGCTAAATCTTGATGTTGTGTAAAATACTTCGTTTAAAATACATTTGATCTTCTTAATAAAATATTGCAAAATTCACAGCGCGTGACGGATAATATAGCGCCTGTTAGACTCTGTATAATTTTGTTCGGGCCTTGAATTGTGCTCTAATGGTCACCAATTAATACGAGTACATCCTTAATTATTAACGATTGTCAGCTACAACGAACCGTTAACGAAACAAAGCAATTAAAAACAATCAACGTAAATACCATTGCATAAATGACACAAGAAATTACAATTGATTCAATCGAGACACATTTATATTTAAAAATATTACAATCGCCATTATCATCACATAAGAATTAAAGTAATCATCTCCAAATTAAATTGTGAATTATTGGACCAATTCCTCTCCGTATCTAGTAATCTACCTCTTACCATCCACTCAAAAATTAATTGTTAATTATGGTAACTCTAACCTGAATACGGCTGTTTTTTTTATTACGTTTGTTGATCTACAATCCAAGAGAATCAATATTAAAATTAATTCCAATGATATAATTTATTGAAACAAACATTACTTTGTGGAACCCTATGAATAAATGAAAAGTTAATTTGGTAATTTCAGCTTTGTTTAATCGCAAATACTGCGACTAAAATACAATCTCAACGTGTTTGTAGAAAGCTTTTTATCGTGAAATTTGTATTTAAGTATCGTTTTCTAACTTATTAATAAATGTTTCGCATGTGTCAAAGAAGACATTTTATTTTTAATTTCGAACGTGAATCGGCGGTGTTTTCCATTATTTTAAAATAAACTATATTTTTAATCAATTGAAAATAAAGCAAGAAAACTTATTTCTAGTTCTTCCTTTCATGAATAATATTTTCGGAAATGTTTGAAAACTTAATACAAAGAAGTTAAGGTAATAATTTAATAAAACTAAACTTTACATATTTTATGGCGTTTATTTTGACTATTTTTATTATATCCTTTATATGTTTGGAATGATTTATACCCACGATCACGAGTGAACTGTGGCAAATGATGTCGTGATGCCACGCTTATCACGGATTACAGTTTTATTAAATGAATAATATTCGCGTAAATATACAAAATCATCGTGTGAACGTAACAACTATGTATTATTAATGTATGTGATAATTTTTTCACATTAGCGCAATAATGCTAAGTGGGAATGCTCAGCAATACAAATTAAACAATACACACTTCATTGTTATCGCAGGGTTGCATAAAGCGTAATTCACACAAATAGCAAATGTCTTCACACAAACTTTAATATTTTCTTAACCGCTACTCAATTCTACGCAAATCTTTTTTGCCTCCATTATTTATTCATGTATAACCTCGCATAACTTTAACTGTTTCATCCAATTTTGATAGTTACCTTTTTGTATGAAAGAGCTCAAAGTTGGTGGTTAAAATTAAAAAAAAAATTCAACCATGATGATGGGAAAACAGGTAAGGTGAAGATTTGGCCCATGTACCACGTGATGTTAATAAAAATCAACGCTCAGAATGTTTCTCCCACGTGTATAACTGCCGGAAGACAGCAACGATGTTATGATGGAAATATAGAGATACAATAATAGAATACATGAACTGTTTAAAAATCAAGGACTTATGAGTAATTAATAACAGTATAAATAATTATTTAATTACTATTATACAACTAAATTATAACACCAGATTTCTTTAATTATCATTTCGTAAATGTAATAATTATGATACACATAAACATGGTTCATCAATTGTTCACACATATATAAATCCATTCTACAATCTAGAAATCCAACATTTGGATTTTCATATGAAACCTTGCAATTTGTTATTTAAGGTTCTTTGTAAAATTATTAAAAAAAAACTTTGGAAAAATAGATTATAAAAACCATAGTTTTAATTATTAATTCACACTGAGTACATTAATATTATATGAAAATAACACGGATAAAGTCTCCATTATTAATAATATAAAACACACACACAAATACTGTAATCTAAACTTATAAACCAGTTCCATTAACATTATTTGCTTTAATTAATAAAGTTACCAAATCTAGTATCAAGTACAGATAAAAACTTGTTATACATATTATTACTTCTTTTTTTCTTCTAAATTGGCTTTTATATTTTTGACACGATTACGGAAGGTAAATAACATTAATTATATGTTTCATTAAAACACAAAGCACTTTTGTGAAATACACCTATTAACGTATTTTTTTTAATATTAAAAAAAATCTTTGATCAGGACATCAAAGACCTTGTGATTCCAAAAAATAAATAATAAATCACGTTTGAGGTAAGAAATTGATAATTAATACAAATTTAATCAGAAATTAAATTATTAATTTAAATGATTTTATTACTAATGTTTAATGTATTGACTTATGCTTATTTCTTAGAGAACTGGGTTTTCATGACAAATAGAAAAAATCTTTTACCGAGGATCGAAGAATTTTTGCGCAGTAATTGTATGTGAAATTATATATTACCATATTCATCATCAGGCGGATTACGTCTAATGCTGGATAAAACCGATCGACCCATACGTTTATACCCCAAAAATGAATATGGCAGGAAGGTGGCAGTCATACATTTGAAATGTTACAGTTCATTCAAGTCACCATCAAGTCATGTGGATGACTTAGAGACACAAAATCTGTTCGGTGCTGCTCAATGAAGCCAAAGCCATATTCTATATTATTGAGGAAAATAATGTTTTTGTTACATGTGTATACAACTGAAAAAAAAAAACGATTTCATCTGTATCAATTTATAAAAGATTGTTTACTTAAAAAAAGAAAGCGTGCCTTGTGGCGTAGAAGACCCAGGTCCAATTTTCGAGCCACAGGCATAGTGGCGTCCGGATATTGGTAGCTTTTTAAACCCACCTGGCTAGTTACGCTCAATGTCAATCTACCGCCATAACAACACTGCTGTGTTCCGGCAGTAATACATGTGACAGCCGGAAGTATGCTAGGTGAATACGCTTCACCTTCTATGGCCCCATTGTCACTTAACATCAGGTGAATTCAGTCGTGTTAGACTATAAATGATAAAAAGAAATCTAATTTCCTGTACTAATATCCAGAATTTCAACATAATCATATTTCGAATTACGCTGTGGTCTACCGCCTGTTTTAGAAACCTGAATTCCTAATGAAGTAAACCTTTATTTTATTTTAGAAACTAAGACGATCCTCAAACAAGTATCGGGCGTGTTCAAGTCAGGCCAGTTGACCGCCATTATGGGCCCATCCGGCGCCGGGAAATCGTCGCTCATGAATGCCCTCACTGGTTTCTCGTAAGTACTTATGTTATGTTTTTTTTTCCTTCTCTGTTCGAGGAAAAAATACCTTTTAAAAATAAAAAAATATATCTAAATTATATACTGCAGTTTCGAACGTAGTAATCTCTGCGTGTCTTTTTTATGTAATCAGGCGACCATTCTAGCCAAGTAGGTTCGTAATATCGTACCATAATACCGAACTATAGTGATCTAGCGTTTCGTGTTATAAAGCAAGCGGCTGACCACTGTGCCACAGGATGCAGTTGAAAATTTTACAGAATCTATCCATATAATAAAACTGCAACCTAGGCGAATCAGTACGTTGAATATTTTTTAAAAATTTTATTAAATATTTATAATTGATATTGAAGCGAAAATAATCTTTTTTGGATTTTTTATCTCTCGCTTTGACCGGTAATCACATTAAAACTTCAGATTTTTATGAAACTTGACAAGAAGGTCATTTATTTTATAAAGTAACATATAGGGTACCTTTTATCTCGGAAAAATGAAGACTTCCTGCGATAAAGTGGTTAAAAACATTTTCCTCATACTAAATGATTTCAAAAGTAATAAAAATGTTAAAAAAAACTGTCTATGGATTCAGTTTGAGTTACTTTTTGTCTTCGAAAAATAAAACAGTTTCACGTGGTAAAAACTAGATTTACCGATAAATTTTTATGGTTTTCTTTTCGCGTCTGTAGTCATTTTGTGCATTATTATATTCGTATTTTTCCTGTTTTGCAATAAAATGTGTAATGTCAGAGGCTGTATAAGAAAATTAAAAAAGTCAAACGCATATTAGTATATCAAAACTTTTGATCTAGTATTAGTGCGTCAAAATGACGGATCCGGTAAATCTAGTGTTAAGTACTCTGTTTAGTTTTACAAATTAGCACTAGATGATGCAATCGAGAAGCTTTCATTTTAAGATTTTGTGAACGTAAAACAATGAGAAAATCCTGAGAAATTAGGAATAGTTCACCACTTAATAAAGTAAGTTCAGTAAAAAAGGTAACACGATATTCATCATGACTGTTAGGCGATAGGAAGTTCGCAGGAACTGCTATTTGTTAAATAAATATAATTTCTAATGTTTATAAAATGTATGACCACATGACCACAATTTCAACGGATATTGTTTTAATTGTAGTATTTGCGTTTAAACAAAGCGGAAATTAGCAAGTTGATTTTTGTTTTATTTTTCTATAGTATCATATTAAATTTGCTTAATCGCTAAGTAAGCTGTTTTCATAACCATAGATTGACTTTTATAACTTTTAAAATTAAAATAAAAAAGCAATAAACACTAAATGTTATGTGGTATGCAGGATACCACATAACACAAGTAATGCGTTTTATGGTATGTAGGTTTTTGTTTTCATTCTAGTTTTTATTAGAATTTGTCAACTTGTATTTCAATAGTAACATGTTAAAATACGTGTTTAGTATGTACGTACATAGTATGCTGGCAAAAAAGGTAATGTCGTAAAAGAATTGCAGTGATATGTTATTAGGACCGATAAAGATAAATGAATGGCATAAATTTGCTACATCATTTAGTGTTGCACGAGATTGTATGGACCATTTACAGCTTCTACTATTGATAATTATATTTTATTACACTTATATTTTAGTATTCTGTTATAATATTAAATTATAATTTTATTTAATTTAACACGCTTTCGGCGGGGAGGGTATTAATATTTTTATGTTCTGAAAATTATTATAATTCTTGAAATACTAATAACTATTTTTCAAATTTCATCGAGATAATTGTTAAGATATTACATGTTTTCTAAAAAGTGCACTTTTTTATAGTTAACTAATTCTAGGTCGCTAGACAATTGTATCTGGCTTGTAGTTTTACCCACCGATAGTACATTGACATGATTAATTATCTTCTTCTTCTTCTAATCTTTTATAGTAATCTTTTAAAGTATAGTATATTCTTAGACTATTTCGTATTTCGAAAGAAAAAAATTAAAATTCATTAAAATCGAGGCAAATATTACATACGATTATTGTACAAATAACATTTCTCTTCAAATTTATTATCTTCGGTTTTGGATTTTTAGATTACTTTTCATCAGAAATAAGAAGTTCACCTTAGTGATTGTACCCTACATTCGTTCGATAATAAATAATACAAAAATGAGTCTGTCGCAACACGAAGCTTGATTTCAATATTGCCTAGTAAGTAAACATATTCCTTATGATATTGCAAATATTAGCGATCGATTTTTAGGTTACTTGTAATTAATTCATGTCGATTATGAAAAATAGAATATAAATGTGATCAATCTTGTTGTCAAATATTTTTGTCGTAATAAAAACTGTCGAGGCGGATTTTTTGCGCTCTCATGTCGATGTGCAACATTAATTTAGACAAATGTCATTCCAAAAAACATTAAAACAATTTTTCGCTCCTCTTTCGTATTTATTGGATAAAGTGTTGTGTTTATAGTTACGCAAATGGCAAATAAACCTTTATTAACTTCTTTAAAATCATCATTGGTACACCCGTGTATGCAATAGCAGGACTTAATTTTCTAACAGTCAACTTAATAATATTATTAATATTCAATTATTCAAGAACCTATGCCTCAAAAAGAAACATCAATGACCAGAGACCATGAAGTAAATTCAATGAAAATGTTATGTCGATAATGCAACATTACACTGTCACTTTGACACTTGACAGATTGTTGTCGAGATACGCACGCTTTTTTCGCACACAAAAAGTGCCCCCTATTCTCTAAAATTCCAATAAATACAATACATTCTACGACGACAAAGTGGAAAATTTAAAGACTTGTAAATCTGATATTTTGGGATTATAAAATTCGATCACATTTTTAACAAATAGCCATGTAATAAAAAATAATGCGCCGATATAAAGCGATAATTTTCACTATCCACACAATTTTATTCCTTAAAGCAATAGAATCGTAACAGAAATATTCCCAGCACTATTAATTATCCTGTTTAAATCTCAAGAATTTTAATCATAATTCATTATCCCATATTCAGTATGTTTTGGCTTAATCGTTCACATGGGTAAATACAAGTCGGTTCCGTATGTCGTCATATTTATTATTAACACACATATATAAACACTTGAGACAACGCCTCATCTGATTTGGAGTATACTAATTACGTATAAGCAGTTTCATAATTTACTTAATATAAAGTTATAAACACTTATATAGCGCTGTCTACAATCCGTATACAGCGGGATAGTCATCTTATGATGTTTTTTTTATCGGTTATGGACTAACAATTGACCTCCATTTGTTCTGATATTAATTGACAATAAGACCGTAGATAGCGAAGCGTATTGTCCCGGTATACTTCTAGCTCTCACATGTATGGCGGGAACACAGATTGACCTTGCGGGAAGTTGTTACCCAAGCGGGTTCCGAAAACCCTTCCATGTCCCAGATTCCATCACTCGTGTGGCCCGGGAACGAAACCGAGGCCTGTGCGTTAATAGACAAGCAGTAAACCACTGCGCCACGGAAGCTGTCAAAAATAACTATACACACAACATACACCTATAAATGAACTTACAACTAAAAGCTCTAAATTATTATAAAAAAAAGTTATTTTATGCGTATATTTACGGGAACTATCTATTTTTCATTTATGCGACATTATAGCAGATGCGAGTTTACATATCAGTGTAATTATCACTAATTATACATTTTCTTTGTTATAGATCCTAGGCTCCATTACCCCACTTGATCACAGTCCATTATATATTGTTGGTTGGATACAGAACGTTACCAATTTATGTTAATTTATGTATATCTAAAAATTAGTGGTCAGGAAGTAAATCATGTTATAGTCATGGAACTACACATGAACAGTAAAGATGTGTACACATATATTCTGTATAAATGTGTGTGCAAATATATTCAAAATAAGATACGAAATTGTGCTAATTAGTTCAACAGTATAGAAGTTGCACAGCTATTGGATAATAAATTATTACATTGCAAAACTATTACATAGTAAATTGTAACATTCCAAAGCTATTAAGTAGTAAATTATAATATTCCATATACCAGTAATTATGGTAATTTGTCGAACTGTTTACGGGGATTAATGTTTGCAAACATTATTTACTATAGTTGTATACCCAATAAACAACGCGCCATAGGAACACTGAAGAGTTAATCACGTGCTAAGTGTTAGCTATACATTAAACTCCACCTCAAAGTACATTAGCATAATAAAGGAGTCGTAACATGAGACTACAATTTAAACCATCTGTTTATTCGTCACGAGCGATTAAATAGCGTTGTTTGTCGCTTACCTACAATCCGCAGTTTATTATTTTAGTACGTGTATAAAAATAAATTGTATTCATTTTGAATACATCACGGGTGTATTGTATTATATTTGACATGCTTAATGTTTATACCGAAGATTATACTCCTCTCTGAGATTAAAAAGTAGGCACTAAAACATAAGCTCCCTATATTTTATAGATTACAGCCCCTAATAGATTTCACGAGAACAAAACCTTTTATTTTTATTGTTATAATGCCTCCTTATTTGTCTTTGGACTCACCATTGCCAACACAAAAAGATCCAGTGTTTAAAAGGGAACAAATCACGTATTACCCTGTCTTTCCATTTTCTATCTTATATTGTTATATTTTAAAAATTCATCTTTCACCCTCCCGCTCTAAAAAAACATACGAACCGGATACGGACTTACAGTAAGATACACACTTAGAGGTACACACTGAGGCACAATAGTAATTAATAACATTAACAGTGTAATTTGAACAGTTACAGCGCCTTTCAAACACTCCCCGAGTATCGCGGCTGTCTATGGGCGACAATGATCACTTTCCGTCAGGTGAATCTCCAGTTCGTTTGCCTATACTTCCTATAAAAAAAAAACAGCATTACTTTAATATTTTCACACTGTACCTATACCTACACAAGTCATCTCTGTCAACGTCCGCACGTAAACATCAATTTACTGGCTTTAGACTGCCAAAACTTACTATAGTGTGAACAGGGTTTAATAAAAAAAAGTCGATTGAAATCGTAACCAGACCGACGGCGCCACCGAAACTGTCAATTCACATGGACCCGTGACATTGGCAAATTTAATACATAGTAACATATATATGCGTTCGCAGTTCCGTGTGGAATTTAGCGAAGCAGTTAACGAGTATGCGGCCATAATAAAGTTAAGGACGCATAAGATTGCACGGTGTCAAGGTTTACATTTATTGTACTAGTAAATGTGGTAATGTGTGTAATTATTATGGTTCAGCACCAAAAAGGGTGGCGAAGTGTAACTAAGTCTTCCAC
>DWQX01001784.1:0-25424 GCA_018245475.1 Pharmacophagus antenor | reverse complement strand
AGAATGTAAATTAGGATAAATAGGAAAAATGTAAATAACTAGATTAAGAAAAGTGTAAATAAAGAAATAAGTTGTGTGTCCTCATTTAAGCGCGATGTATGAAAGAAGGAATGATGAATGAATGAAGGAAGGATGAGGTATGAAAAGAAAGACGAATGAAAGCGCGAAAAATTAGTATGAGTATGGAAGAAAAAGAAGGAAAGCGTGAACAATAAATAAGAAATTAAAAGAATTGTAATGCATAGGCCTTGTCAAATCGTAACAGGGTTGAACGTATAGTTTAATGAAAAAAAAAAAGTATTCTGGGCAAACACGCTTCATGATCTACGGCCTGACTGTCACACGATACTGAGATTAGTGTTATCACTTAACGAATAAAAAAAATACATACAAAATCAAAATTATCATTACTTTGATAGGCGACCGCATAAATGTAGACTTTTGCACAGTGGTGAGTTAGGGGTTGCTGGATGGTTAGAGATCTCCCAAGATATGCTAAGAATTAAGAATTGTTAATCACAAGTATGTGTACCAATTATCAAATCCGTCGATTCATAGAATAAAATGTTATAGTACATATGATGTAAATATAAAACGTTCCTAGAAAAATCTTTATCTAAGCTTAATGTAAAATTTTCATAGCAGCTACATACCTGCAGTCAGCCACCATTATTGTTTAAGTATGCAAGGTGGCGCGCCTATGTTAACAATTTTCACAAAGACATTCTTGTTGTAAAGCTTGCCAATAATGCTTTGATAACTCTTCAGGGAAATTTGAAACTTTTTCTCTGACATTTCTTTAAAATTTCACGTGCATCGTAATTTTTTAAAATTTTTAATTTTTTTTAGGAAATTTAGGGGTGAAAATGGATAATTAAATCCTAATTGAATTGCCCGTGCGTGGCGAATGTTGGTAATATTAATAATAAAATAAAATAGTACATCCGCTGTTACTTTAGTATAGCATCAATACGGGCAACACATTGGCCTAATAGTAAGTGATTCGTTCAATCCATATTCATGTGATGTTATACATGATTTTAATACGACCTCATTTTACGGTGAACAGCGAACTATTAGAAATGCCTATCGACAACAATATTTTCGCCCACACGTGATTTGGATGTTTTGAAATACAAGAAAAGTCTTCTGTTATAATGTGTATAATATAATAGACAATTCATCTACATACCATCAGGATCGTAGGCAGGGGTTAGTTAACTATTACTTTATGCCGACGATCTACAAATTTATGCCCAAGTAGATGCTGGGAATATTAATGATGGCGTTGATCTAATAAACGGTGATCTTGCTCGGATTCTTGACTGGAGCACCAAATTTGGTTTTAATATCAACTCATCAAAATGTCAGGCCATAATCATAGGAAGTTCAAGACATCTGTCGCAATTAAACAAAGACTTTTTGTCTCTTATCATATAAAATAACTCTGTAATCCCTTATTCGTCGTCTGTCAAAGACCTGGGGTTATATATAGAAAACAAGCTGAGGTGGCACATTCATGTTACTGAGTTAAGTAAAAAGGTGACTAGTAGTTTGCGCTATTTGTATCGTCTTAAAAATTTCTTCCCTTTCAATACCAAAGCGTTGCTAATACAGGCTTTGATTATTCCTTTGCTGGATTACGCCGATGTCTGCTACGCTGATGCTCCCCAATACCTTCTTATCAAATTGGATCGTCTTTTCAATAACTGCATTCGCTTCATTTTCGGCTTACGCAGGTATGACCACATTTCTACTTCCCGCTCTGTACTCGAATGGCTTTCTCTCAGTAACCGCAGATCTTACAGAACACTTTGTACATTGTTTTACACGATCCATTTACCCCTGAGTACTTGAAGTGCAAATTACAATACCAGGGTAACTCTCATGAGCGTGTCCTTTGATCATCTGTTACGTCCAATCTTCATATACCTTTCTGCAAAACTAACTTCCTCTACAATTCCTTTTCATCTTCTTCTGTTAGGCTATGGAACGGACTACCGGCAGTTAAGGGAAGCTTTCACTAAGCCATCTTTTAAACGTATTCTCTGTTACCATTTCTTTACGGAATAACCTATCTTCTCATTATCGCCTTTTTTTCACTTCCTTTCTCTTGTATTTTTTTTTCTTCTTAGTGCACACTATCATTTTATATTTTTGTTTGCAAAGTTATTTATTAATATTAATGTATTATTGAAAATTGTCGTCTCATTAATCATTATTACCCCCCCCCCTCCCTCTCTCTCATCTTTATTTATGTTATTATTATTTTTATTCTCTATTATTCTTTTTACGCACTCATATATTTATCTCTGCTTAATCCTAAGGTAGAGTGGCAGAGAATGCCATTTGGCATTAAGTCCACCTCATGTACAAAAGAGTGCATTAAACTTTAAAAAAATAAATAAACATTTGGCCTGTCAAAGCATAAGACAAAACATTTCAATGATTTAATAAGTAGAAAGTTCACAACCAACACATTATTATTATTATTATTATTACAAAGAGAACAGTATGTTTATATGGTGGTGAAAGATACATGTGCCCATAACTATGAAATGCTAGTTATTTTACACAACATCACATTGCCTTATATCGAAAAGTGATTTGTTGTCTCGTTATTCCAATAATCATACGACTCCCATTACTGTTCAAATCTTAACACAATAATATTTGCATACCACTGCTAGAACTACAACAGATGGATGATTTTTGATTTTAATGACGTTTTATAAAAAAAAATAAAGCTTCAAATATTCCTCGACATTTCTGATGAATATTTACCGATAGCAAATAAATTTTGAATTCGCATGGAAGTTAACAAATTACTTGATAAAGTGCCCATAACGACGATACTTTAGAGATACGCTCCGCCCACCTGTCACGAGTTTTTCCTCGAGGAGAGGCGGTTCCTCGCAGTGGGCAGCACTACGGTGATAATGGATGCAAACCCCGCCCACCAATGTGACACGCCCACCGACTGAAACCTCAGTTTCCAGTGGATCGTCACGCTGGATGCTACACTCCATACTAGCGTATTTCTCACAACTACACGCAGAGAAAATATTCAGAGAGCATCTCTACGTTTCATGTTAAAATTATTCTTACGTAGTAAACTCATGCTAACGTTTAAGTAATGTCTTATCATGTAAAAATCATGCATATAATTTGTGTTGCATAATACAAAATAAAATTGCCTTTTGCCTAATTTTAATAAAAGTTGTTTTGGAGTTACGTTTAACGTAAGGTACCATAACATTTTTTAATTAAGCTATTTAAACCACATTTTAATAAAGTTTTATAATAAAAAAATAACGTACATCGTATCCACAAACATTAATGTAAATATGTTTTCTTTGCGTTAGATAAATATGCATTATTCGATATTTAATTAAATGATAACAATTTGTCCACATACGTCATAAAACTTTAATGAGTAGGCTCAATATTTTGAATTATTATAAACTATTTACGCTAACTATTTACATTAATTGACATGCTGCAAAGCCTGTATTAAAAAAAAAATAAAACGAGACGACGTAGCTTGATGTTGTGCAAATATATTATCCTACAGGTTGTAATGTCTATATTTACTCAGGTCTTTTTAAAGGTTTCAATGGTATAGAGACAATAGTATTTGTCAGAGTCAAATCGTTTAAATTGCTTGTTAGGAAAATTGCAATACGTTGTTACATTTACATACTTTGATTGAATTGCTTTTTATACGAGTCAAGGCTTTCTAATACAAGATACAGCCTTTATATTTTAATTTTTATTAACTTCTGAATTAATCATAACGTAATATTTAGGTCTTCATTATGAGATGTAACAATTATTTTAAAGCAATTCAATTACGTACATATTCTCTTCAACCCATACAGGTTAAAGATCTTTTTTTTGTTGTCAGGTTGTCATCGTCATCATCACTACGAATTTATACGCAGTTTCTGCAAACCGTCTAATAGATACTAGCCCATCGAGTCGGAAGCATTCCGCACTTTGCTTGGCCGAGCATAGTTTCTTTAATAGACATCTACGTTAGCGATTATAATTTTATAGGAAAGGTGAGACCTTTGGGAATTGAGTTTTTACCTTCGAAATAGATATTAGTTGTACGTATATGGATATGATGCTTATGTCAATTGTTGTATACATCTTTATGCTAATTGGGATTTTACGGTAGATCAATAAATATATTGCCGAATAGTCGTCCCTTTTTTGGTACTATATTCACTTGCAAGAACAATAAGTGTAAATGAAACAAAAAATATTCGTAAAAATCCTCCCGCTTTGCTGCCGGTATCGCCGCTCGTATTTCAAGTTTAATCTGCGGTGATTAATTAAGACGTCGGCGAGGGTCACGCCGACCGAGTGTACATCATAAAATTGTCTTACATTTTATTTGGATTACAGAGGCGGACGCTTAAACGGAGTTTATAAAATTATTATGGTTGATTTTTTATCTACAAAATTGTGTTTTTTCAGAAACAGTACAAAATATCATTATTTATTCTTACATTCGAAATATGATATCTGTTTTATTTTTTGTATGTAAATAATATGAGAGTTTTATCGATGTAAAATAGAATAGGTGGTAGAAATGTATAAGATACATATATGATAATTTAATGTGGAACTTGTTAGTTCTACATTAACTGACTGACTTATTAGTCAGCACTAAAAACAATTTAAGTATTTTTTGGTTTTTGTTAAAATTACATCTAAAACTCAAGTCATATTGTTTTAACGATAACTTAAGTCTAATTCTCCATTGTATACGAAAATCATTCCAAAATAATAATTATAGTATCATAAAAACCTGTGTTTGATGAAGTATACTAACCATTTATGGTGGTTTATATTATGACACCAGTTTATACCAAATAGACAAAATATCCGCAAAGAACAAATAAAAACTTTAAAAAGTAAAGGTGCAAACCACATAGTAAATAACAATATTAAGTATATACTTACGAGCATCGATACAATTTTGTAAAATATTTAAAATTTTATGAATTGACATCGTCCCCAAGTCCGTCCCGATGAAAAATTAGTAAAAGTAATTCATTAACCGCCCGCAAAGATTGCGCTAAGTCCTTTATTTCAGAGTGGGCTCCCGACTGAAGCATTTTTTAATTCCCCAGCATTAGCATTGTCTCGCGCTTTGATTTATGTCCAGGAGACTGCTGCGCCGCCGGTACATAAATACGCCGAGATAATGGCCCTTTTTTAACACCTTAATTAAAACGCTAGCTACTTAATTGATGAGAAAATACGGGAAGAAAAATTTACTTTAATTCTTGTATCGTTTTTATTTTGAATGGTAATCGTCTAAAGAATTTTTAACTATCTATGAATAAAGATTTTATTCGTTGTTTTATGTAATAAAGTCGTAAGTCCTATCGACTAATTTAGAAAACAAGTTATATTTTTTACCCTTCTGTTTTATGAACAAATCCGTTCCAATTTTAAAGATTGATGAAAAGAAAACTGAAAAATTGAATGAATATAAAACAAAAACTAAAGTATTCTTTTTATGTTTGGTATTATTCTTTAGACTGTAATCCATGATTAACTTGGTTTATGCAACAGTAATCCAGAATGACTTCATCCGAGTAAGGAAATAAGGTTTTACCTTACAATAGTATATAGCCTTCATTATAATTATATAACGTAACGTATAATAATATAACGTTTATCTTGTTAAGCCGAACATGAATATTGTTGATAATTTTTAATAAGTTTCTTATTTAGCTTGTATTGCAATTTTTTTAAATAAACTAATAATCCGAATATCCGTAGAAGTTATCACTAACATTGTACTGTTTATGGAATAATCAAAAGAAAAAAACATGTAAATCGTATTTGATTCAAATAACTATTTTGTATTGACCTTTTAATTCTTTGACTTGATTCAATCTTATAAGAGCCTTAAAGCCAGCATAATGTTTCCTGATAACTGATACGGCGCACCCATAAATACGCTGGAGTAAGTTTATGTAAGGCGATATAAGGTCGGTCGGGATCCGTTTAGCTCATGCTTATCTCGACGCGAAAACATATCAATGCCTGTGTTACCTGTCTGATAATGTTCTTGAAGGTTTTATATATTGTAGAGCATTAGTCTAATTTTATTATTTATGTATTTATATTAATAAACTATTTTTGCCACCAAGTAAATTTTTAATTTGATTATTAATGTTCCGATTTAAAAAAAAACCTGAAAGTAGTTACTGATCTGAAAGTCTTGTTTCAAATTTTTTTATCGATTATGAACTAAGTCTGGTCCTTGGTTTTACAAAATGATAAGTGAAAAATGAGGTCGTCGATGGTGAAGCGTGTACTTCCAGAATACTTCCGGCTTTCATATATATGACTGCAAACTGCTTGAGCACAGTAATGCAGATATGCCTATAGGAAGGTGACATTGATTGTGGTAACAAACCAGGCAGGTTCGAAAAACCATACAGACCCCATTACTCATGTAGTTCGCGTACCGAATCCGAGGCCTTCCTGTTACAAGGGAAGCGGTACACCACTGTGCCGTGAAAAATACATCCTTAATAACGCTGAATAGGTATAAATAAGGAGTGTCACTTACAAAAAGACTATTGCTACGATTTATTTTAAAAACCGTGCTATGAAGGAGAAACAGAAAAATTTTAATATACAAATTACTATGAAAAATCTTGTGACTATCTATATCATTATTGCGAATAATCGCCATATTTTTATCCAATTTGCGAATTTCTATTGAAGAAAAAGCGTGGCCTTTATTATAAAAATAGAGTTGCTTAAAACAAAGATTTTTAAGCGTACAATGAAAAGACAGATCGAACCTTTGGTCTACATTGCTTTGCTGTCAAGATGACTCATTTAAGATACAGATTATTTATTATTAATAATTTATTAACATTCATGTTGAGGAGTGTAATATGGAAGTCATGCAACCCTAGAGCAAATACATCCGTACATTTATATTAATTGCTTCAAGTTGGCCAATTTGTCGTCCTCGTAAGCGGGGCGAAATAACTCGTCTCAGTTTTATTTATTTCCTCGTACATTAATTGCTGAGGCAAGAGCTTTATATGCGGCAGCCCCATCGACACACAGTTTAGCAAACACGTAAGCCCGCGAGGGAAGCTGCATCCTAATGGTGGCGCATTCAAAGTGGGCCCGGTGCAGGCAGCCGACACTGGCGCACTCTGGCGGAAAACGCGAAATGCTCTAATTAAGGTTAATGATGTTTATAATTAAAATAACACTCGTGGATCGTGGGCCGTAAATCAAAGCGAAATTCCGACCAGCCGACGCGTGTAACGTCACTTCACTTTGTGAGTTGTTTCGCAGTATGCCCGTTTGTCTATTTTGATCTAGGGTGGTGAGGTACCGTTTCTTTTTATAACAGCGTTCATTTAACAATGGAAAATGTTTTAATTTTATTGAAAATTGCGTATAGCAAGTATATTATAAAAGCAATGCTATTTTTTTTTAAATAATGTCTAAATGAGAAAACCAAGAGAGAAATAGGTTATGTCGTGCTGTTATAAATAATCAAGTCATCATAAAAGCCAGCCGGATTAATTTTATATTGGACCTTATATTCAATTAATCCATATAAATATTTTTTAACTATCAATAGTACTACTTCATTTAATTCAAATTTAGTTATTTAAATTAAAATTTTCTAATTATTAAAAATTCAAGTTAAACAAAATCAGGAATTTTATGCATTAATTAGAATAAGATAAATTTTTAACAGTGATACATGTACGAGAGCAAAACTATTTTGGCTCCATATTATTAACGTCACAGTTGTCAATTCAAATTAAGGTGATGACCTGGAAATATGACAGTTATTGTAAATAATCTGTATCTTGATTCACAATCATAAGACGTTAAAAAAAACGCATTATTCATAAAATTCCGAATTTCGGACAATAATGATCACAAACTATCGTTTACTACAACCAGCTGCCAATAATCTACCCTGTAGAAAAGACACCGCATTTTTAGCTTTATGTAGAATGGTGAGTAAGGCTCTGGGAATGCTAATTTATTGTGGGGCCACGAAACTGTTGAGATTAATTTCTAATATTCTATTCTCATAATCTAGTACATATACACATACCGTGTGTATCGAAATAAAATTGATTATAAAGACACGACACAAAAGTACGATGAATTAAAAAAAAATATGGACATGTGAAATTGAGAAAATGAGTTTAAGCGACAAACGTGTAAATAATGAAGCGTGTTCGCCTAAAATACTCCAACTCTGACAGGTATTATTGCCGAAGCACAGCAATATTGTTCGGTTTCGGGTTCATCTGAACTTGGTCACGAATCCGGTGATCCGTGAATTCACCCACTAACTACACTGGGCAGAGACGCTGGCTTAACCTGACTGTCTCTATGGCGAGCTATGTCATTTTCGAAGTCGGTGCGGGCCAATACCGCGACAATCGTTCGCCTGCAATGCTTTTGCAGCACGTTGACATTTAAAGTATTAGTTAGGTAGGCACATTTGAAAATACAATACTAACATCCAAAGTCTATGTTACAAGGCAAACTATAAATCACTACACTACGAAGACAGTCGTTCCTTGATTTTATTTTTATACCAGATCAAATGTATCGTTGAGTGTAACTTGTTTTTATAGGAGTAAAAATTAATTCTACAAAAAAATAGTGTTTTATAACGCGTATCAGAGTCATTAAAATTCTTTAAGCTTATTATAATTTGCATTTGAAATTGCACAGAGTCGTAAATTCAGAATTAAACTTGTTGGTAAGCAGCAAGCGCCGAGGAAATATATTCGAATACATCTGAAATCACTTAACTAGCAATAATTAACTTTATTTACATTTAGCCTCCAGGCATTGCACAACCCTTTATAAGGTACGCGACACACGTGAATATGGCTACTAAAAAAACTCTGTTCAAAATTAATACATTTAATCTAAAGTTTTTACGCATTTACTTAAATATGGGGGTGGTGGTTGAATTTCGGGATTGCATGAGTAGTGGATGATGGTAGGGGCGTCAATATCAATCTGCCACCAAAATAGCTTTGCAATATAAATTACGGCGAGTACGCTTCACCGTTTATGGCTTTTGTCAATTAATATCTAATGTCAATTGAGGTATATTGTTAGCTGATAAAAAGGTATTTTATGCTATAAAGTTACGGTTCTAATTTGATGCAGTAGAAACATAATAACTGGCAACACATTGTTACCATGAACAAGCACATCCCTTACCGTGAACAAAACGACATAAAGCGGTTAAAATTTTTAAGGGATATTCATTTCGAGTGTCGCTGTGTAATAATATAATTAATTCATATGTTACAATGTATACTACAAATTGTATCTAATTATTCAATTTTCAATTTGTTTTAACCCAGTTTATCTACGTTGCCAAACTGTACATTTCGAAGACGGTGAAGGATTTTTCTTTTTACGTAAAACGGTTCTCTTCCAGTGTGTCGCAACTTAGATCGAGAGGTTCCGGCGGACGTATAATTAAAACCATCCTCTACTGATTTATCGCGTCCACAATTTATTCCTTTATCTTTGTTCGGACCACTAATATATCTTTATTCAGTAGAGTTCTCCAGATAAAATTAGCGAATTTGTTCATCGCGCCGCATAGCTCCCCTCCTTCTTCGCGCTCTGTTTGGTTAAAGGGTTGCAAAGGCGCACGTTTATACAATTGTTTTACAGTTACAGTATTTGTTGAGTTAGAAGTAATGATTTTTTTTAAAAGCATTGTAACAAATGTATCTTCTATATTTTCTGTAATTGGAAAAAGTAAATCATTGAAGCACATACACGGAGTAAACTTAAGATTTAAGTGCTATTCAAAATGTTTTTATTCTCAATATTTACAGACTAAAACCTGATTTGAAGTCCACTGGAAAATAAGTAGATGTAGACAGGTGGTAGAGAGCACTAGTCATTTTGATTCAAATATTATTTTAATTGTATTAAAATTCATAACAGAATTTAATGACATCGCGGTTAAAACAATTATAGTTGAAAATCACATGTAACAAAATAGGTGGTAAAGTAATTAATTAAATTTCATTTGCATTTTAAAAGCGAACATAGTGATGGTTGATAATCAGCAATATTAATGATTGGAAATTAATGGGGTAATACATCGTGAATATTGCGTACTTGTTATATGAATACTATGGATTATAGTTAATTCGAACGTGTAAAAAAGTTTTAATAAAATAATTACTTAAATTATGTTTGTGGACAAAATTATACTGGTTACCAAACGCAATTATTAGTACTTGAAAAATTTTAAAATAAAAAATAACCCATCATAGTGATCGTTTTTCTCGTGTGCATCTTATTTCGTACATAAACATTGTATGACACTAATTTTGTAGTAGTGACTAATTCAAATTATCTATTATAGTGTTATAATGCTAATATTTTAACCATTCCCAGCTATGGTACGAGCGCTTTAAAATGCGTATATAAAAGGATTGGTGTGCTAGAGTATATCGCCTGTCAAATTGGTACCGCAATATGTAATCATCAACCTAAATGTCTTAATATCCATGCGAATGTGATTAAGTACATAGTTTTTTTTATATAATATAGATCAGTGCCTGACCACAACCCCACCTTTTTTTCTTGGGGAAATCCTACACTGGATACTCCTCCGCTGCGGGGGCATCACAATAGATATGCCGGACTCCTACCGGCTAAAACCCCACGGTGTCCATTCTCTTCGCCTTTTTTTTGTTTGCGCGGGGAAATGCATTGCTGCACCATATCCCCCCCCCGTGGGAATACGTGTGTGGAGCTACCGGCGCCCTGAAAAGGGCACTTTTCCTGGGAATTGGCCCAGGGACTACCCACTAAAACCCCGCGGCGGTAAACCGCTATTCCTCACTGCTCCCTTCTCCGCCATCCCAGACCCAGTCCACATCAGCGACGAAGACGAGGTAAGGGCGTCATCACGGGATGAGCCGGGCAGAGTCATGGGAAGCCGTTCGGATACTACCACGACCCTGCTAGAGGATGCCCGCGTGCGCGGGCCCGCCTGTCCCCCAGATGGTCGAGGGAGGTGCAGTGGACGCAGGGACTGCGTCCACAGACGGGGCAGGTGCGTGCAATGCGGGCAACGCTGGTGTCCCACCACCGGTTGCCCGCGCACCTGCGTTAGGGGGGTGAAGGCGGTTTTGCAACCGCCTCCGCCTTCCCTTTCGTCTTCGGCGGAGCGGGTTACGAGAGTTTACTTCCCTCTTCCGCTCCTCGCCCTCCTTGCGGGTCATGACCCCCTCGGCGAAGGAAGACACGGCCTCCGAGACCCTCTCGTCGCGGATCATGGCATCCATGACCCGCGGCAAAGAGAGGTTCGGCCCGATCAAGGCCTCAACAGCACGGCGCTGCTCCGACCAGGCTATGCACACCGCAAGGGTGTGAAGTGCCGTGTCATCTGCTGCACCGCACTGGTGACACCTCGTGGTCTCCTCCCTCCCGATTCGACACAGATAATGACCAAAGCAACCATGCCCGGTCAAGAGCTGCACCAAACGGATGGTGAGAAAGCCGTGCCTCCTCTCCATCCAGTCCTGTAGGAGGGGCGCTAACGCCTGAAGCGTGTCGCGCCCCACCGACGAGGCCATAAGGTCCTGCTGCCATAAAGACAGAATTTCCTGCCGTAAGGAACGCCTGACGGTTACCAATTCTTGATGTGCCGGGTCGCCGCTCTGCGCACGCCGCTCCGCCCGCCATCGGTAGACGTGGACCAAGACCTCCGCCTTCAAGTGCCAGGGCGGAGTGCCGGCAAGTACGCAGGCGACACCCCAGGCCACAGTGTCGTAGCATTGGGCCACGTGTTGTGCGATGGCCCGCTGCGGCCGGTGGAGGTGGGCGCCACTGCCCCGGGTGAGGCAATCCGCCCATATTGGCGCCCCGTAGAGCGCCATACTCCTCAAAATGCCCGCATACAGCCGCCGGCGTGTTGCACTCGGCCCCCCCAAATTCGGGAGCAGTTAGCTCAATGAACCGGCCGTCTTGAGGAGCCGAGGTGCCAGGCGACTGAAATGCGGGCGGAAACTCCACCTGCTGTCGAGGAGTGGACCAAGATCCCATCTCGGCCCCCACATCTATGCGCGTACCACCGACGAAGATGTGCGCGTCGGGTGGCACACGCTTCCTCGGGCCCCGAAACAAGACCGCCTCGGTCTTTTTCCGGGCCACTTGGAGGCCGAGACGGGAGATCCGGTCCGCGACCATTGTCCCCCCTGCCATCGCGAGGAGTGCGGCCTCTTCAAAGGACTCCCCCCGGGCTGTGACTAGGGTGTCATCTGCTACGCAGATGACATCCATCCCGGGGAGAGCCGCGCCGCGTAGCACCCAGTCAAATCCGATATCCCACTGGAGAGGGTCTAAAACCGACCCCTGCGAAACACCAGACTCAACCCGGTGACTGCGCTGCTCACCGCCTCTGGCCACGTATACTACCTCGCGATCGGCTAACTAGTGGGACACCAAACGCTGGAGGTACTGCGGCAATCGAAAGTACCGCAGCGGTGGGATGCTCGCGTGGGTAATGGTGTTAAATGCGTTGGCGATGTCAAAAGACACCGCCAACACTACCTCCCCCACGCTGATCGCCTCCTCGAGAGTACTCCTCAGCCTCGAGAGGGCGTCCATTGTGGAGCGTCCAGCACGAAAACCGTACTAGCGCTCCGACAAGTTCGGCCTCTCCAAGGCCAGGTGGTCCAGTAGTCGACCAGCTATGACCCTCTCGAACACCTTGGCGTCCTCCCCGAGAAGAACTATGGGGCGATACGCCTCCGGGGAGCCCGCCGGGCGCCCGTCCTTCCTGAGAAGGTACAGCTGGCCGACCTTCCAAGTGGACAAACGCGGCCTCAGCGGCCGCTTCCTCGTCCAGGCGGGTCAGCGCTCATCTGAGGAAAAGTCCCTTCAGGGCGCTACGCCGGCCGGTCCCGCCCGTAAAAGACGAGACTTCGAAGCGGATGTACCTGTGATCCGACAGGCTCTTCGTCTCCGTGACGACGCGCCAATTACGGACCTGCGCTGCAACGGCGGGGATGGCGAACGAAACGTCCACCATGGATCCCCCCCACCGCCTCACGCAGGTCTGAACTGATCCCCTGTTAAGTGTGACCAGTCCTATGGACGCCGCCCATGACTCCACCTCCAGTCCACGACTGTCGGTGGCCGGATTGCCCCACGCCGAAGTCTTGGCGTTTAAATCGCCAAGGAGCACCACCTGGCGAGGCAGCTGCCGCAGCATAACCGCTGACAGCTGCGCCAGGTACCGCTCAAATTGGGCGAGGGGCCTGTTTGGACAAAAATAAACCCCGACCACCGCCAGATCGTTCCTCGCGGCCACCATAACCGTTCCCTTTCTCGCTTAAGGAGAAAGGAGTGGTATCTGCGGATGGCCGCGAGACTATAGCGACCGTCTCCATGAGGTCCCCAATCCAATTTTGGCGGTCGAACACCATATAGGGCTCGGCCGCCACCGCCACGTCGATGGACCACTCCGCTATGGCCTGGATAAACAAGTCCTGGGCCCTGGTAGAGTGGTTCAGGTTCGCCTGGAGGAGCCGGCAGCTATGGGCACTAGGCATCAGTGGTCCATAGCCGCGGCCCCCCCAGACACCTCCGCCTGCCTAGCAAAGACCCGCTGGGGATGCGCGGCTGCCGCGTCCTTTCCTCTCACATTTGGAGGGCGACATTTGTCGGCCTTAATATTGTCGACGGTGCATTGCCCAATCGATGCTACGGAGGCGACCACCTCCGCCTTGGTGACCGAGTCATCCTATCCCAGGATTTCCAGCGGTGTGGTCTACACGGTCCTGGAGACCCTGGCGGCGTCAGCGATCGCCTCCAGCATCTGCCCGGCGAAGGAGTCCGCATGCCGATCCTTGTCTGCACCCGGGAACTCGAATAGTCGAGCTCCCGTCTGCGTTCGCCGGCATGCGACCCTCGCAATTCCCAGTTCCTGGGGCTTGACAGTTTGACGTGCCCGCGTCAAAACTGTCTCGTACATTTCTCCCCGTAGGATTGCCTCCGGGGAGAGCGTCACTACTACTGCGGCCGTCTTGGGCGGAGACGGTCGCTTATTTTTCTTGGGGGCCGGGGCCGCCGCTGGTTTGCTGCCCGGCCCCGTCTTCGTCCCTGTTAAGGCCGCCTTGGCGGCCGGGACGACGGCCCCTTGCTGGGGCCTCTTCTATTTGCCCCTCTTCACCACCTCAGACCAACCTTCGTTAGCCGCGGTGGTGGAGAGGAGCATTGCGTCACTGTCTCGGGAGGTTGATGCGAACGGTCCCGAGACAGACGACGTCTCTTTTTGGGGCTGGGGGGTCGGGGGTGAGGATTTTTTCCCCACCCCCTTCCCCCCGGTCGTCACCGGCTTCTAGGCCGGCGCCGGCACCGGATCCGGAGCCGCTCTCTTCTTGTCCGCCGCTAGAGGCGGACGGACCGTTTTGGCCGCCGCTAGAGGCGGACGGACCGTTTTGGCCGCCAGGAGTAAACGCCCGCTCCTCCTGGATGATCTCCCGGAAGGTCTCTCTGAGAGCCTCCCGGGCATCCACCGGAGTTACCGCCTCCGGGACCTTCGTTAGTTTGGACGCATTAAGGAGTTGCTTTTTGAGCTCTTCGAGCACTTTCCTTAGTGCGTCCAGCTCTTCCTGCTGTTTGAGAATCTGCCGGCTCTGATGCTCAATTGTCGTCTCCAGCCGCAAATTCTCTTCTGTTGCGTTGCGACTTAACGCCTCGGCAACAATTTCACTAAGAGCAGCAGCAGAAGACTTTAAAGCATTCTGCATGGTGCCATTGAGATTGGAGGATTTGGAGACCACATTGAGTATGGCCTCCACCTCCGCCTCCGCCTGTTCGGCCAGGGCTTTCGCCGTGGCCGTCTCGTCGATTTTTGCGGAGGGGTACCTCCATATACCGAGACCGCAACTCGCAGTTTCGGCTGGTGGTGGAGGCCACCTGCTCCTCCAGGTCCATCTGGAGCTCCAGACGCCTGGCTTCGACCAGCCGCTGCTTAGCAGCAGCGAGGCCGATGTAGCCCCCGGTTGTGGGCGGGTGCCCACGTCCCCTCTTGGGCTCTGATCCGCCGCTCTTTTGTCGTGACGGACTGGTGTCAGACGACTCGTCCGTCACGATTGTGTATGAGGGGGCGCTTGCGCGGCTCCCGAAGGAACCGCGTGTCGCGCCCCGTCACCGATGAGGCATCTGTTGCCTCAGCCTCCGACATGCCCCCATAGGGGGTTCGGTCGCTACGCGCCACCGACGATGCCCTACTCCCCATGGAGGATGGTTCGACGGCGCCCTTCTTCGCCGTCGCGAATACGCGACGTTCAGAAGACCGTTGTAAAGACGGTCCTCTGGAATCCCCACTTTCAACTGCTGCCGCTAGTTGTTTTTGCGACAGCCTCTCTATCCTGACGCTTACGCGTCGCATTTCCTTCTCTTTCTTCTCTACCTTTTTTTGTTTGTTTTGTTTGAATTCTCCATATTGAGACCCACGAGAAGCTAGGGAAGTAAAAGTCCATCCCCGCAGAGCCCCGCTTGCGAGGGTAAGGCTATATACTACAGGGGTCGCCAGGTACTATAGGTTTTAAAGAGTGTTCTCTCTGGTTTGAAGAGTTTTCGTTCTCGCGGGCCGTCCAATTATGGCAAACCCCCCGGCCCACCGCACCACAACGTACCCCTGGGCATCAACCAGGAGTCGTTAAAGTGAACGCAGCGGGTTACGGTGGGTGATGAAGTGACGCTGTCTCCACCACCATTGACGGTTACCGCCCCACGGCAGGGTAAGTGCACGCCGGACCCGTCCTCCCTACACCGGCCGCCCGCTACGGGTCAGACGCCGGACTACCAGGCAGAACAGGTGGCTTTCCATCGAGTGTGTCGCTCTTAGTATGGCCACTCCCCGTCGAGCCTGTCCGGTATGGGAAGCCCTGTCCGGCATAGCCTCACGGATCCTAGCGGCACGCAAGCCCCTCCACCACGGCAAGGTGGCGCAACGTCGGAGGGGATTCTCTTCGCCTTTACTTAACACTACGGGAAAGCTACTTAACACTACCGTAGATACCACAACCCCACGTAATGGTAAGTGAAGATGTTGTCTAAATAATTAAAATGGTTACAATTAGTTACACCTGCCCCATGATTTCCACGGTAATCGAATTCCACGATTTCGCTTATAAACGGTTTTTACATTACAACGAAATATTTTTTAGTATTATTGTGATGCCTAGATTATATATACATAATTTTTTTTTTGTGAAAACCGGCAAACTAGTATAGAATACAGGAACAATAACTTTTCACAAGACAACCTGAGCTGGAAAACGATCTTAGCATGCCCTTTCTATTTAAATCAATTGATAACTGTCTACGATAAAGCGGTAATTGAAAAGGACACCATCAGAAACTTCTTCACTTTATTACATTTTAAACACGTGAAAAACTTTATCAAAAAAAAAATTATCAAAGAATTATTATAGTTATTTATTAAAATTGGTGTACACCGTGTAAAATATGTTTCAGTTCAGAATCACATTGCAGTAATGCGCACTCTCACACACAACGAACGCAATCAAATGCAATATAAAGCCGTTTAATTTGCGATTTCACCCGACTCCACTAGCATAAAGTCCGCTTCTAATAAATCTAGGGGGCGATTTATTGCATTTTTCATAAAGCGAGCCATGTTAGGTTTTAGCGGAGCTCGATAAGGCGATTAATAATTCACAAGTTTACGGTGTTTAGCGAGGCATTGTTGCATGGCGTAGCGTTATCGCAATGATCTCGCTGCGGAATGGCAGCGTATAAAATGCATCTAGAGTGAAGGTTGCCGTTTGCTGTGTTGTTATGACACCTAATATGCATTAGGCACGCGATACCGTGTGCTTTATTTTGTTCGTGTTAATGGTATTGCGGCTCCGGCGTATATTGGCGTTCTTTTATTGATACGTTAGCAGCTTGCTGAGTAAACAAATTTCGTGAAATTGGTATATTTTTTCTAGTAATATTATTGTTAATTTGGTATTGTCTCTCTGAAACAAACCGCTTATAGATAAGACATCACAGAATTAGTATGTAAATATTACTGTGTCACTGATTAAATACATTCATTCTTATGGATAGGCGTATCAATTACCACTTAGTGAATGTTCTACTCATCTCAGTGGTTTTTTAACTGCTCCCGTGGCGCAGTGGTTTATCCGCTTGCCATGTAACGCAGAGGTCTCGAGTTCTATTCCCGGGCCACAGGTGTAGTGGAATAAGGATATACTAAATAAAAGTGAAAGTATTTCATAAACTTTATGCAATTAAAAAATAAGTTTTGAGTTATAGGTGCAGAGCTCCTGTACAATTTTCAAATTATTATGTGCCGTGACACGATGTTTAGTGATAGTGGAAAAAATTAACAACAAAAAATACTACTACTATATACTGAAATGCAAATATTTCACAATCTATCATTTGATTAATTCTTTTCGGATGAAATATTATAAACTACATATAAAAACTGAATGTTATGGTTTACAGCCATTGCAAAAATGCAATTTTAGTAATGACAAGCTGCAAATAAATAGTAATAACGGATGTCATTTTGCCGGAGGTCGTCTAGGAAGTTACCACAGAGACTATTATTGGTTCGCCACCAACAATCTACGGAAACGTCTGTGCCATGTTTTGAAAGTTATTTATACCTAGTAAAAACATTTAATTTATACTATTATTTAAAAAAGAAGAGTGCTATCTATTGCTTTTTAAAATCAAATATCGCTGCGCTTTACCAACAAGCCCGATCCATCGGTTGCAACGAAATCGTAATAAACGCCGCACGTTGTTTAAACATTATACATGAATAGATATCTCGGCCGTTATAAAATGGTATTTGCCGGCGTTCGCGATTGGTTTACAGTTCATGACAAATTTGAGCGATGTTGATTTCCGGCCGCGCCACCACCGCCGCGGGGCGCTCGCTTTTAATAAATTACGGTTTCCAGTTACAATGTGATTACACAACTACGCAATACGAGTCCTGTGTGCACGAGTTTACATTTGAAAGATCAAATATTACATGGTTTATATTTGTTTGTTTTTATCCATACCTACACTATTTATTACACCTACATTGGAGACTAGGTAGAGGGACGGTATACGCAGGGTGGCTAGCACCAACTGCGATTTAATGACGAAGGCTGAAGATCGTGCTCAGTGGGGTGCACTTGGAGAAGCCGTTGTCCAGCAGTGGAACTGATATAGACTGATGATGATATAGCAGTTGTACTGCTTTATTGAAAATACTGTGTAACGCCACACAGTTATAGACTGTGTGTTGTCATTTCTAAATTTGATCCATTAATGACAAAATACATCAAAACTGAGGCAGTTCATACAAGCTTACACAACTCTATCATACGTCCCTTTACTTAATGAAACATCCTACTTCTTAAGGAGTTTATACTCTATTGTAATGCTGTTTACAGGGATGACAAAAAGTAGTATTGTAATAAAAAAAAAATCAAAAAATTGTCAAAGGGAAAACGGACAAATCAAACGGATGTCAGATAGTAACAAGGACGAATACTGAGTCATTCCTCAAAAGCTACATGTTTGCTCGCAACTCAACGGTCCATTAATCAATTTTTGCATTTTTAATTCGCCCCTCATTATTTGTCCGTGAATTTCGGTCCCGCTGTTGTTTCAACATTTAAAATTTTAAACTCACGGCTGGGGCCTCAAAACGCACATTTCCAAGTAATTTACAATTTATCATGTGCGCCAGCAAATGAGCAAATATTTTTCGTTTGTTAAGCCACTTGTAATTAAATATATTAAAATTTTATTTCAAAATGCGGTTTGCAATCTGTTTCACGCCGAGCCGACTTTTCATTAAAACGTACATATTTTACGTTGCACTTTGTAATTAAATATCTCATTGGCTGCGTTTGCCAAAAATTATTATCAGCTGAATCTTTTGACTTAATATATAATGTATTCTATTTTGTGTTCAAAAATATGCTATGGATACGACAAGAAACCTTTTAGAAAACACTTGTAAAAGTCTACCCTTCTCTTTATAAGTTATCTTTCCTAATAGGGACGAGCTTATGTGTTAGAACGTAGTTTGTCACACGGCTCAAATGTACTTAAAATTCCGTTTTAAAAACCAAGAAAGTAAATCTTTACTTATCCCAAGGAGGAAAATAAAAATGACTACGGCTTTACTGAAATCTTTGTTTTATTTATATTCAGAAATCATGAAGTAACCATACATTTAATTTCATGATAATGAGTAGCCTAATTTCAAGACGATTTGTATCTCAGTATGATTCGTATAGTTATAGGTATTATACAGCGATCTAGTTATTTAAAAGGAATGTGAGTTAAATGAAATACGTTCGTAGTGACGTAATTTAATCTATTCGTCGATACGATATCGAATACGCTATCAATGGAACAATTGAGCGTTTAATAAAATACGAACAAACGTTAAACTTTCCACTTTTATACGGTGAAGTGATGTTCACAGAGGCGAATTAAAATGTGGAGTGTATTTATTATGTACATGTGTAGTGCACAACAAATTCGTCAATGCGCAAATTTTGCGAACTTCATCATTACGTTGGTATACCTAAGATATATTTTGTTATGTAACTTAAATTTGGACAATTTTAATTTTTAGTTGTAATAAAAAATATGTAAACTATTTTCATATCAATGGAATCAATCATAGTAATGTCCAAAAACAAATTTACTTTTGTACATTACGTGCAATGTTTGTAAGGGGATGAGTGGCGTTTGTACATTTTGTCACAAATAATATTGAAATGAATACATTAACATGAATAATGTTATAAAACACCTACACACTGCCGGAACACAGCAATGCGGGGTCAAGGTAATTCTTAACATCCAGACTCCACTATTTATGTGGTGGCCCCAGGATCGAATTTGCACGTTACAACGCAAGCGATAAACCGTTGCACTACGAAAGCCCGTAAAGCCTAAAGCTATCACTTATATATCATAACTTACCTTCAAATATTTGAATATGCTATATTATTTCACATTTTATTTTTGACGTGTGTCCCTCTTTGTAAATGATAAAGGCCGAACTCGGCCGCTACACATGACATGTTATATTAATGCGAATTTGAGAGCTTCCGACTCGCGGTTTAAATTGAAATTAATCTCCTCGTTTGTTTTATTATCTATGCAGAAAATGTACGTATGAAGCTTTAGGAAAAAATGTGGAAACATCAGTTTTTAATTTAAACAAAAACCTCAATAATAGTTCTTTCTTTCAAGATTGTTGATGAAAACATAATTTTGCTATTCTATACTCTTTTCAATACACACACACAAAAAAAATATATAAAAATTTTGCTTTATTTTCATTCCAGTTTTCACATTTTCGCTTGGTGATAAGTGTTTATAGAGTATTTTATATTTGCCTAAACTATGAGATATTGATATATTTATAAAATTCTAGCTTGAAATAATTGTTTGTACAGATCAATTGATAATTTTTAGTGCCTTTATTAAAAGACAGTTACATCCATTACAGACTGTTTAACGGTTACTTTTAACTTCCCATATTCGTTGAGAAATTTGTACGCATTAAATACAAACATACTTTTTTATTTAAATAACTAACATGGAACATTTTCATAATTTTTTTATACTAAAATATGACAATAAGATAATTACACGCCTGTCAGATAAGCCCGAGCACTTAAATACACTTCTCACGTAGAAAAATATTAATTTAGTACGATATTTTTATCATTATGGTCGTGTTTAAATTCTAAAAATTATGATTTATTTATTTTATTGCAATTTATTGCATAAATAGGGTTATGCCAGACTTTCGGGCTTGTAAGCGAGTATCGTCTGTTTACGTATGTGGTTGAAAATGTTGTTAAATACCATAATAATAATGGCAACTTCAATTACTGGTAACATCAAACTTTAATACGAACAGTATAATTACGGGTGAAATATTATTTTACAATCAAAATAAATCCTTATTACAATGACGTTAGAGCTTATTGTTTTTTTTAGCAAATGTTAAACGTAACTTTGTATGTGTGTACAATCTTGAGCTAACTTGAGCTGTCAAATTTGTTTAGCGGTAAGGGAGGGGCGCTTAAAGTTGCCAAGCAGGGCGCTGTCGGCGTATAACTAAGTGCTAACTTGCTTACAACTTACAACTTACTAAATTGTAACATTTGTGAAGCGAAATTAATGCTAGGATTTATGCGGGTTGGCTTAATTCAACTTTGATTACATATTGGACTGTATGTTCTTCCTCTTATAAAATTATTTTTAATGTAAAAGAATTGTGAAAGGGAATAACCAATTTAGAAAGCGTATAAACGACGTTCTTTTTTTCGAACCTGGTCTGCAAAACAGAAATTGACTTGAGCAAAATTATCATTGATGTCACTAAATGCACAACGTTCAATCGTAAAAATAGTACGATGGAACGATCACATTACACGATGAGCAGTCAACGGGATTCCCTGGTCAAAGTTCAAGAGAAACCTCTCAGGTGTGAGCGGGGGTTAATTATAAGCAAAAACTCGATATGCTCTAAGTTTCATTCGTATAATAAATTAGCAAAAAAAGTTTAAGAAGAAATCATTGCTCAAAGAACTTGTACGTTTTCTCGTTCCGATTGTGCGTAACTACGTAATTAAGAGTTCGTAAAGATTAGGCAAAAAAAAAATTACAGAGTTATATAAACGTTTCTTCATCCAAATCCAAACATTTGTTTGCGTAACAATCGTACCATTGCGATATGTTGTAAGTACTGATTCATATCAGGAATTTTAATTGTAAATAGTGAGTATTTATTTGTGTGAAAGTTATAATGTACAAAATTTTATACATAAGGCGAAATTAATGCCAAATGGCTTTCTTGCCTTTGCCGAAATATTTTTACCGTAAAAGAAAATAAAAATATATAGGACGTATGTTTATTTTTCTGTAGTAATCTTATGCCATGTTATTAATTCAGTAATAATTAATCACAGACATATTATTTTAATTCGATTAAATATTGGAACAACGTTATCATGTTATAACGTGCTAAAATATTTTAACACATTGCAAAGGGCGTGTAACTAACGTTTCCATAAAAAATTCTCTCCGAAAAGCGCGATAAGAGAGGTTTAGCACATAATAAAGAAAATGGTTACGAGTGTTTCCTTGCTTTGAACCCTTTTGAAATAAATTATAAGAAACTACTTTAAGCACATCTGTTTCCCTGTAAAAATATTCATGTTTTTAAAGAGTATGTAAATTTACTGTTGTACAATAAGGTTTAGCTTATTTAATAAAATTAAAGAAAACCAGTAAATTACACAGTTAAAAAAAAATATAAATAAGTAAAGAGGTATAAGCCATTTTATTTTTAACTAACTTTCACTATGCCAATGAATAATATATTATAACTAATGAATAATACATTACATACTTATTTAATGAAATGTCGTGTGTTTTTGTAGTTTTTTGTTGGTATAGTGCCAACAGAAAAAAATACAAAAACTTAGCATCGCATGCATTGTTTTAACAGATTCTTTATTAGCAATCATTTTTAAACTATATTTTTACTTTCATCATTACGAAATATATAGATATATTATCGTTGAAAAAGAATACAGTTCTGTAACATATCATAGTATTACAAAGAATCTATATAAGAAATACTGAATAGAACCTTTATCGTAACATAGTACAAAATAAAATCAGTAAAGTGATAAGGCTGCGCATAGCTCGCGTCATATTTTACAAACTGCCGTAAGTTCGGCAGTTAACTCACACGGTTATGGCGCTGTTAACACGTGTTGACGCTTTATACTGTTCCTACCTATCTCGCGTTCCACTAAATCATCGCGGAAACGGCTCAAAAAAATGAAAGGGTCTTACTTTCGCTACGGATTAAACCAATATCTTTACGGTCAATTTCGTGCGAAAGGAAGGAGACACATTGGAAATTCGATAATTTTTTTATTCGTCGCAGTAGACGACGAAAAATGAAAAAGTATTCGGCCATATTTTCCGGTTTGCTCGGAAACGAGCCAAAACGTATTTACGTGCCCCATCAAAAAAAAATTGGCTATGGTTTATCAGCTGCGTGCATTGTTACAGATTGCACACGTGGCGCCTGAGGGGGGTGTCTGGATAGACAGAATGCCCGTTGGGGACGCAACTTAATTAATGCTCAGTTTAGTCTTTAACTTCATAATTTGCATCAGCTTTACCTTTTATACAAGACAACTAATAGTGTTTTCATTTTACATATGGTAATTGTGATATTGTCTTAACTGCGTATGAAACTATAGATATATTTATCGCCATGTCGTCAATTGCTTACGCTAAAGTTATAAATCTATGTAGTATCGGATGCAATAGAATAAGATGATATATGCATAGAAAATCAGTTTCGCAAAAAAAAAACAGAATGATTTATTGGCATTGATCAGATCTCAAAACCACGGACTATTTGACACTCAAGGCTATAAAGGTACCAAGTTACATGAGCTGAATATATTATGATTACACTTTCAATTACTTATTCATTTAAAATGAAAACACATTGCATTTACCGTCTAATGGATGTTTAAAGAATTTAAAAATAAACAAAACTTACTCCTCATTTAAATATAAACTATATATTTAGCGATGAAAATATATTAAGGGGCATTAGTGTGTGGAAAATAAAGTAGAGGGTATCACAAAGCACCTTTGTGACCACAAATGTATATTAGTTGAAAGCTAAACCGACCTCTTGACAAAATTTTCATAAGAAACGGGTAAAGCGTCGCCCGCAGCGACCGTATCCTTCACTCGACGTCGCTTTGTAGTTATAAAGCGGACAGCTTTTATCGAAATAAAGACATATCTGAACTTACTGAATACTGGATGAGAGTTAAGGATGTGTCTGGTATCGTTTAATATTTTTTAACTATGCCTTGTAACTTAGTAAACAATTAATGATATTACAGTAAACTTTAAGGTCCACTAACAAATTTCTGTTAAGGAAAGGATATAAATTGTATGCACTTATTCATATTGATAGCAACACAATACAAGGAAAACGTAATCCACGTTTATTATAAAAAAAAACGTTTCGATTAAATAGTTACATTGTAACGAAATTGTGAAAATGGTTTAGTTATTCCCATTTCGAATTATATTTACTGAATTTAGTAGATCGTTTGTTAAATTTAATCAATGTAACTATTTAATAAGGAGAAATAAAATATGTGCTGTTGTAAATACCGACTTATCTACTATGTTATCGACTTAAAAAATGTAATAAAACGTATAATGTATTAAAGTAAATAGTCACAAAAACACCAACAATAGTTACGTTCCACGAGTCCAGTCCTTTAAAGACGTCACAGTGAATAAGCTTAGTGAAGCGTACAAGGGACTTGACAGTATCATATCAGGCTGAGGGCTGCGCTGTAGCGGGCATCCGACGCCAAATGAAACTTTATTGGACACTTTTCATTTGTTCAGGCACCCTCGACGTTATGCTCATGCCAATATAAAGTAGTTTACGAATTATTTTCTTTATTTTCTTATTACGTTTTATAACACAATGAAGAAGAATAATATTGAAATATTTTTAAGACACAGTTGTGTTAAGAAAAAATAATCATAACACTTTATTTATTAGGTAATAAATATTTATATTTTAATCGATTATAATCTAGTGATTACAAGATATTTTTTAAACATTATTAGTCGTCAAGCGCCCGCTTCTCGGGGCGTAGTAGCCTATTTATGCAATATTAGTATTAATTCTCCTCCAGCACGTGTATCAATTATCGAGTCCATCTACTCAGACAATAAAAAAATCATTAAAATTTTAAACCTTCAATGTTGAAATTTCAAAAACTGTTTCTAGTGGATATTTGCACATTAGAAAGAACACGGTTTATATGTTTAATAAAACAAAAATGCATGTTTCTTGAAATAAAGTTAGTGAAACGTGGACGATTTCCGTTTTCGGACATATGAGAACGATTTCCGAAATGTGTTTACAATGAAGCTCTGTACGAATCCGACATATTTCATCATACTAAAGAAATGCCTTCAACTACACATAAAATGGAATCACACAAAACGGTACACTGATGTACAACTAATAAAAACTAATTCAAGATAAATAGTGGTAGTTTTACATATATGGAATTAGTTATTTTTAAATATCAATTAACCTTTATGATTAAAAGTTTATTACACAGTCTGTTAATTATACCCAAACTTGGAACACATTTTTTTAATTCACACATGAATTTTTATTTTAAATATACGGACAAGAAGTATCATACAGAATATTTAAAATAAAATTATAATATATATATATA
>DWQX01001783.1:0-25425 GCA_018245475.1 Pharmacophagus antenor | reverse complement strand
ATATATATATATATAAAATTTCATGTTTGTATAGTAAGACTGGGAAATAAACTTAGGAAATCATAAGCTTTGACTGTTACCTTTGTGCTCTATTTAACGATTTTAAATCAAATTGTGATTTTTAATTAAATTGTATTTTTGACGTAAATGCTATAATTGCTGGCATCAATTGATCAGTTTGAATATTTAAAGACAAATATAATTCACTATGTATTTCGTTGTTATCATTATGCAATACCTTATATAAATTATTATGACATTAACTAAAATGAAGTGTTTCGTAAAACGTTTTACTCGTAAGATTGTTTATTATTGTTTTTAATGAGATGCCAAGTATTTGCAATGCAGAATAAGTATTCGTGATTAAGGTGTCATCTTGTTTATGGGTGTATTGTATACGCAGTATGAATACGCATTTGTAACATAATATATGGTTTATCATATCATACCATATCTATGCAATATATGGAAACTATTTAAATATAAAACAGGATTGGTAACTTATATCAAACAGAACAGTGTTATATTTTTAGTCTACTTATTGTATATTTTTTGGATTTAAACCTAATGGTATCTCTGTTTTAAATGATAAAACCTGTATGTAGTAAAATAATCTTGATAGATTTAAATCGTAATATAAGATAGATAGAAAAATAAATAGAGTACTGTACATTGTATTCTAGCGGATTTGTTAAAGGCCTACTTAGTTATAAACGTCGAAGGTAGAGGATGTACACGTAAAATATTTATACAAAGTCTGAACTTGTTACGTAAACAAGCGTGAACTAGCTTGTTTGTTACTGCGATCAATATGTACACTTATACAAGTGTACAGGGTATGCGGTTTTTATTACTGGGAATCTTTTAAATTCTGTTAGTTGATTTAGTACCTTAATCCATTGATTATTCTTAAAATTTTCGTTAGTACCGAAAACGCGTTCCGCCGTAGAACTAAATTTAATATAACAGAACGTTAAAATATTTGTCATGAAGCTACTACTTTTATTACTACTACTACTTTTATTTTAAGATGAAATTAATTAAATTTGAAGGCGATGAATTATCATAAATTTTGCCTATCGCCATTAATTACTTGTAAACTTGTGATAAAATAAAACAAAGATTAAGTAAATAAATAATGTAGTCCGTACCGCCAAATAAACTAGCCAATACAAGGCAAGGCGTTTACCCGATGGCCACAATAATGTGGCGCATACAGGAATTATTGCTCAGGACTATGATGCACTGTTTGCGTTGCGGGATATAAGAAACCGTGTCTCGGTAGCCCAGTGATTACATTAGCTATAGCGCCCTTTAAGTTTAAAAACATTAATGTCTAATAAAGACACTTACTTAGTGGCAGAGGTTTGCATCGATGATGCGGTGTAGTACTTAGATGGACCTTTTACCGATCCATTCCGATCTAAACGTAGTGGTGATTTTGAAATTAAAAATGTTTATAATTTACAGCATTCCCATAAGCAAACGGAAAATTTATTCTTTTTTATTTTAAAAATGTAATCTGTTTTGCATTATTGTATAATACAAATATTTCTCGATTTCTTCTCAATTTTTCGATATAATGTTTAAAGATGTAACCCGTGTTTAGAATGTTAAATATGTAAAATGACGTGTACTTAGAATGATATCGTTTAGTGAAATGTTATAATTTTCAGTGTAACTACCTTATGTTGCTTGAGATGAAAAAGAAGCGTTCAACAATTTGGGCACTTAGCACATTTACCACTCAGGTTACTGCACTTTGCATAAACTAACTGTATCTACTTAAGAAATGTTGATAAACTTTTTATCAGTTATTCACTTGGGAATCCTAGGTACTACTATTGTAACTTGTATTTTGTAAATGTCAATTTACATATGAATTTGGCACTTTATTCGGTATAATACGATATGATAAAAATTACGTCATATCGATTTATCACTGGTATTGATAAGTACCTATTTGCATTATTAATAAATACGAAACATACGAAATCAGTAGTACTTATTTTTTTTTTCCGTATTTTTTTTATTAACTATATTCAGATTGTATTATTAGAAATTAAAGGGAGATTCAGAAATTGCATAAAAAATAAATTAATAAACGAGTTAATTCATATGTACTTTAGATTGAAATAAGATTTTTAATCTTTCGTTTTTTTTAATCATTTACTTTTGTTTATATTGAATACTTTTTAAAAATTTCGTAGATATTTTAATTATTGGATTCTTTTTAAAAATATTTCATAGTATTAAAAATAAATTACACTTTAACCAACCAACCAACTATGGAGTTATTATAATAATATCAAAAAAGAAATCATTTATAACTAACCTCAGGCATATTAGAAATGTTGAATCAATGATTATTGTTGTATGGCTACAATAATAGCATGCATTTTGAGTGATTTACCGTCGATATCATTACAACCTATAAATGCAACCAAAAATGTAGTATTCAAAGCGTTTCAGAATTTTAGAATCGACGATAATTGTTTTAACTGGCGATGAATCCAAGCGATGGGTGACGGCTTTGTTGGAAAATTATAAACACAGTCTGGATCGCCAATGTCGTCTGATAATTGTAAACATGTGCCTAATGCGGGAGATTGTTAGAGTGTATTATTACAACAATATTATTATCAACGTGATTCGTTTATGTAATTTCATGGTATTATGAAATATGTCCTTAATAAGGACAACCTGTAAGAGTTATTTTATTGTATATACACAGGAGATAGCAATGTGGATAGTTAAAAAAACATCTTAGGTCCCTCGAAACATAATCTATGATCATTGTATGTTAATGTTTAAGAATGTTCTCAATTAGACGAAAATAAATTTAATTGGACGCATATATATTTTTGACTAATATATCTGATAAATTTAATCAAAATCATATATAGTATACGACTGCAAACTGAAAAACGTAAACAGTGATTTACTTACATGAAAACCAATTCTTCAGAACTGAGAACTTGACGGAGCTGAATTGTTTGTTGAAATTTTACGGAAAAATCTCGTATATTAATAAAATATCACTGTTATTGGACGCATGGAGATTTTTTAAGTCATAGTAATGTACGAAAGACGTCCGATCGGGTTTACGCGATGTAGTGAGGCGTCGATAGGGAGAGGCGCGCGTTCGCCGGCTGGTGACGAAGTATTGGCGCTGGGGTGGGCTGCGCGCGCACCGTGCCTGCCGCATATCCACACTGCATTGACGGAGAAACTTAACGACAGTGTGACGTACGATCCTTGCACTCACCGTCGCGAACTCGCGAACCATTAAGGACCCTAACCAAGGTAATTTGGATCTGCCAAATATATATTTGTGAGAAATATATGCCTATGTTAACAATTTCATGAACTAAATAAAATAACAGATTGCTACCTCAATACTATTAAACTGTTTTATATAATTATGAACTAACGATCTCCATAGGCATCGCCACATTGTTTGCGACGTTATGTACGTTTTATATTTTACCATATTTTTTTTAATATCAAATTCCGATGTATTATTTGAGATTCAAACGCTTTTGTTTAGACTCTAGACTGTTAGCTTAAATTAATGAGAGACGAACCTTCTTAGCTTACTCATTCTATTCTAAATATCTATTTTATTCCTGAAAAGTAAATAATAACTACGAATCGGCAAGTTTAGTTCGAACACAGGAAGGCAGGACTGACGAATAATTTAGTTTTAAACTATATATGGTTAAGAAAATAATGGTTGATTTTAACAGAGAAATTATGAAAGAAAATAAAATCTTTTAAAAATAGATAAGTGATGGACAGTCTTCGACTACTACTGGTCGTATTTATTACAAATCCTGGAAAATTGCTTTCTTTCTTTGATTAATAATAATCAAATAAATTAATAATAATAATCGATGAGGTTCATATTGGTTTTTTTCTGGTTATTTACATAACAATCACCCAATATCTTATATACTTTTTTTTTTACTAATCGACATAGCGATGTTTTTGCTATAGTCGTTTATATTTTTTATATCTGTTCGTGTTATGAGTTAATGATATTAAGTTAATGAGAATACAAGAAATAAATTCTTCTATCTTTTGCATGGGGCATGTAAGAAGTATGATACTAAAATGCCCATAACAAAATACGAGCGTTATCAGTAATTTCCAAATACGTGTTGACATAAAAACTGTATGACTTTATGTTGGTGTACGTTTAACGCACGCAGTCCGGTCATGACTCTTGAACCATGTCGGGCATGAGCTGCTTCTATAATGCATAGTATTCTTTGTCAGGTGTACAACTATGGTTTCTTGAAGTGTTGTAATTTAATATTCTATTTTAAATAACTTGTTTTTAAATAACTTACTTCTGCCGTTGCAAAATGCAAAATTGTAAAGTTTTAGCTTGGTCCTACTCTGTCAATGGGATCATGTATGATGGATGAAATCATGTGCAGAAAATTGATAATTATCAATTTTTAACATTTTTTATTCTGACAAAAGTGAAACATCATTTAATAATAGGTGTTAGTCGGTGCTCAAAATATCAATTTAAAATAGCAGAAAAAGACTGGTCTAGGGCGTATTTTTTTTCAATCCGAGGGTATAAGTAAACCTAACTAGTTATAGTAATTCTATTTTAATGTCAAATTTACGAATTAATACTTTTTGTGATATAAAATGTTTTAATTTTATTATCAATTAAAAAACACTTATTCAATTATGACAAGGTTTTAATGACCTTACAACATAATCTATAATGTTACAATCGAAGTTTTAACCTTTTTTAATTAGATTAGGAAAGACTGATCCTCACATAGACTAACAATTTTTTTTTACTATAGTTAAGAGCATTAACTATCGACTTTTCTTACAAATAAAAAGAAAATAAGCGAACAATCGTGGAGCCACTGTGGAAGTTTGATGCCACAGATACATGGATTTTATTTTTTTTCCCCAGCATTACGACAGGGGTTAAAAATGAGATTATTTAATCAATTACTGTATAGAATATATTTTTAACGAAAATATTTTATTTTAAAGAATACAAGTAAAATTTATGGTAGGTTCGAATGAATGAAAGTATTCTATTAATATCTAAATGTACGAATATTATTACTTATAGGTGCATTATAAATATTATTCATCTCCGACGAGTCCCGATCACCTATGGCATTATGTTGAAGGTTTGCACTTTGTTTGGAATGTTATTATGCAAGCAACATGAACTTTGTTCCATGAAAATTTTATTAAGCAATATGGATTACTTATTTTATTATTAAGCGAACTAAGTTATTCTCCAAAAACAATGAAAAATATTTAATTTTGAAATTACTTTTTATAACAATTTTTCTAAAATTTTGTTTTAGTTATTCCATTAATAGGAAAACAATGCATTTATTACACGATCGCTTTATTAATTGCCATATGTAAAATTATTAAATATACTAACGAATATATCAAAAAGTCATAAAAATATAAAAAATAATTTTTGATTGGTGGATTGTAGGCCTTCTTGAAATAGCTATTAAGGGAAATCAGAAGAATCATTTGTGTGGCCAATTAAAGCAAACATAGATAAAGCTGTTTTTGTACTAAACAGCAAGTTAATTATTTTTATAATTAATTCTTAAAATATGAAATTTGATAAGATGTTTGATGTCTTCGGTGAGGTAAACCTCCTATACCTTCCTGTATATTGGTAAGACACGCAGTAACACAGCGCGCCTTTCTCTCTAGCCTCTTATTTTCAAACGGGCAACGGAAACCTTCGAGTCCGTCATCCAGAAGTCATGGGAGCCAAGAGGACGTGCACTGGACAGCACAAGTTCTGCGAGCACCCTAACGGCGGCTCTGATTTTAAGCTCCGCGGTTTATCAAATTTTGCCGCAAAAGATAGGGTTACCCCATCTCCCTCGCAGTTGGTTGGACGATCAGTACGGGGTGAATCTTGCACAATAAAATTTCCAGACCGAAAGCAAGCAACCCAACGCTGAGTTTGGCGTTCAGTAAGGTAGTTCTCACAATAAATTTTACATATTTTTTTACGAGCCTTCACCGCATTTTTGCCCTTTCGGTAGTAAAACACTAAAATATGCTCTCTTTGATAGACTATTTCAACTTAATTTTTAACCGATTTGTTTTTTAGTAATGACGCTAAGTTTTTGACTGGAGATCTTTCAAACAGTATATAATAATGTAAGCCACGAAATCACAACCACATAAAATCTGCAATTCGGACCATGAGAAAAAACGACATTAATTATCGAACAACCCAATACAATAGATCACAACCTGACGACAATTTCAGAATCAATATCCACAATTGTAAATATCTATACAATTCGGAGTGCTCCTGTATCCCCATCGCTAAAGTAATAAATACTAAGTATCTGGGAGTTATTTTACACCAATGCTTAACATGGCATGCCAATACGTAATCAATAGTGAACAGAATTAGAAAACTCATTATCACGTTCAAAATATTACGGCAATAAATTCCCTATTAAAAAACTTATACATTACATTACTTCATTCTCTTTAAGCATATTGAATACTAGTATGGGGAGGTCCAAAAATAACATTTTAGAACTAGAAAGAGCACAAAGGTCCTTATTGAAGGTTATGATCTTCATGACCCACAGATTGCATACAGCAAAACTATACTTAATACGTGATTTCTTTCTGTAAGAAAATTGTATGTTTTACATTTTACCCTGAAATTACACAAGTATCTCAAGTATGATAGTTGATGTAACAAAAGAACAAGAGATGTAGTACTTTCAGTAAAGTTTGTCAATACTACTTTCTTTTTGAGGCAATACGTGATAAGGTCTCTTGATTTGTACAATGACATTGTTATATACCCTATAAATTACCATACTTGTAAAAGTAAAGTATCAATTTCGCTTAAGTCTAAGAGTTATGATGAAATCGTGACTTTGATGAAGGAGAATAAGTTAAAATACCAGAGAAAGAATTATAAAAATATATCTACTCCAATACCTGGCAACAGTGGCGCAACCACCGTGGTGTTCCCTGTTAGATAACTTACGAGGCAATGGCGCCTGCAGCATGGTTGTAAAATCATGCCAATGTAGAGGCTACAGCCAGCCATGGAAACTTGACGATCCCTAAAGTCTAAAATAGGATGAATAGATCAGAAATAAAAGCATGGAGGCAAAATTATAAAACATATAGCTCGCGGATCACCGGATTCGCAAGCCAGTTTCTATGAAGCTGTAATAGTCGTCAATAAGACTAACAGCGCAAACTTCACCGAATCCAGCAGCAGCAGCAGGAGTTATAAAACAAATTACCCCCGGAGGGTATAGATAAATGCGGAAAATTTCTTCACAAGGCGGGAGCCTGGCGTCGAGGTTGCGGCGTCTATACTGCGCAGAGGCGATGTCCTCCCTGCACAGATGGACCATAGCCTAGTACACCTCCGGTCCGGGCGCACACCGCGCGACCTATAGCGTTTATTGTGCTATCGCATGGAACATCGACAGTCAAGAAAAGAATTGCAATGTCCGTAGAGCAGTTAAGACAATAGTTTGGAGATGTAAAACCTGCAAAGAGGACATGTTCGAAACTGCTTTTTACAAGTAAATGGAGAAAGGTCACGAAAGCAGCAACGCTGATAAAATCGAAATAGAAACCATGACGTATATAAAAGACGCATGTCATGCCACTACAACTAGATCTGGTTGTGAATGCAAAAAGGCGGAAATCAGTCCATTGGTTGGAGCGAATCAATAAGGAAACATTGTGAGCAATGTAAGAAAGCAAGAAGAGCAGCACAACGGCCTTTTCTCGAACTTCAAATAAAACACAAGGAGCTACAAGCAAAGCTCAAGAAATGTGTTAAAAATCAGAAGACATTAGCATAGGTTGATCATCTTAAAGAAATAGATAAAAATCCGTGCGGAAGACTCTAAGTGGTTGTTATGTCAAAACTTAAACAAGATTCACAGCAACAACCGTCAAGCTTTACAAATACAAATATACTTTATTGTGCACTTATCAAGGAGTTACAAAAAAAGAAAGAACATAGGGATTTTCACAAAAGGGGGTCTTATCGCTAAACAGCGATCTCTACCAGACAACCTTTGGTTAGTTATTTAGTTAGTAAATAAAAACGGTAGTGTGCACACGAACAATGAAAAGAAGTTAAAATAAAAACATTAGAAATAATAATAAAAAATAGAATAAAATAATATAATATTTAAGAAATTCTACTATATATATACAATGAATAATATATAAATATAATACCTTCATTTCTTTGATCAATTACACTATATTGTAGTGAAGGTTTTCCCAAAACAGGAACAACTAAGCTATCGGGTAGACGACTGTGAGGGAGAAATCTCATCCATCACAATAAAGCAGCTCGAAGAAGCCTATAAAAGAATAGGGTATAGGAAGGCGCCAGGGCTAGACCGTATCCCGAATATAGCTCTTAAATCAGCAATACGGCGAATGCCCCAACTATTTCTACGACTATTTAACAGAGGTTTTTTTATCGGTTATGGGTTGACACTTGGCCCCAATTTCATCTTATGTTAAGTAAGAATGAGTCCGTAGATGGTAAAGTTTGTTCGCCCAGAATACATCTGGCTCTCATATGTATGACTGCCGGAATAAACAAATACTGTTATGGCGGTTGATTGTTATTGAAAGGTAGCAAGCCAAACGGGTTTGAAAAACCCTTCCATCATCTAGACTACGTAACTTCTGTGGCCCGGGAATCGAACCCGGGTCATCCGCGTTACAAGGCAGGTGGGTAAATCACTGCGCCACGGAGGTGGTCAAAATGTTTACGAGAAGGAACTTTCCTATGTAATGGCAGAGACAAAGACGTTCTCCTTCCGAAGGGCGATAAAGACCCCAGTCACCTGTCGTCTTATCGTCCATTGTCAATGTTAGACACGGCTGGAAAATTTTTAGACTGCATTAATTATAATAGAATTGAAATTGTTTTAGGTAAGGTTATCCAATTTAATCAATATGGATTTAAAAATAATCTATCATCAGTGGATTCCATAGAAAGAGTAGTTAATATAGCACAAAACGCTATTACAGGAGATCATTGGAAAGAGGCAATAAAAAACACTGTATACTAGTTGCATTAGATTAGTGTCTCCTAACCTATTTGGTCTCATGCTTCACTTTTGAGTAAAAAATGTTTCTATGCCCCCCTACAGCTTTGCAATTTTTATCGAATGCCCCTAAAAACAAACGAAAACCGAAACTGCAATGAATTACATAAGCTATTTTTTTAAAGTTGCTGATAGCCCTCTCTAAATGACAGAATGGCCCCCCTGTGGGGCCTACGGCCCACCTTGGGTAACACTGCATTAGACATTCAAAACGCATTCAACTCTTCCAGTTGATATTGATTTGATTCCAGATATTCGTAAAATGTGCAATGCACTAGAAAGCATAGCAGTTCTTGTGTATCCGTAAAGTATTATTAGGAATTATCTGAGTGAATAGACGCTCCACTACAACAGTGATAACAGGTCCTAAGTATATGCTGTCACAAGAGGTGTACTACAAGGTTCAATCCTTGGTCCATTACTATGCAACATCATTTACGACGGATTACTAAAGTTAGGATTACGGATTGGAGTTAAACTTACTGCCTAAGTAGATGATGCAATGGTGACTGTTATAGTAGAACCAACCGAAGAAATATGTAGTAGAATGTTCGAGGACAACTACCGTGGGATTCAACATTGGATGGAAACAACTGGTCATAAGACTGAGGTGCTATAGATTACCAGTCGCCAAAAAATCGAACGTCATAATCGCCCTGGGAGCCAATAATATCTCCGCCCAAACGCGTATTAAATACCTAGGGATACAATTGGACTCAAGACTAACCTTCAAGCACCAGATGGATCATATATTGAAAAAAACTGCAGGAGTGACAACAGCATTAGCGAGACTGATTCTGACAGTCCCCCAGTCCTGGTTAAACCGCAAACACGGTCTGCTCACCTATTGGCTTGTGCAGGTGCTGAGTGGCCACGACTGCTTCGGTCGATACCTGCACCGAGTCGCTGGGAGGGAGCCTATCATGCAATGCCGTCATTGCGGTGCCCAAGAGGACACGGCGGACCACACTCTCGCCGAGTGCCCAGCATGGGCGGACGAGCGCGCACAACTGACCGCACTAGTCGGTATGGACTTATCACTGCCGGCGGTGTGGTGGCGATGCTTAGAGGCGAGAGAGAGTGAAAAGCGGTGGCAGCCTTCTGCGAGGCGGTGCTGGAGCGTAAGGACTCGGCGGAGAGAGCGCGCGAGGAGGACGCCCAGGCCGACCCTATGCGCCGTAAAAGGTTGGGGCGAAGGCGTAGGGACAACACCCGTTACCTTCCCCCGTAACAGGTACCTCAGGGCGGCAGACAGTGGGGATTGTTTGCCGCTTGTTGAAGAGGTCCCCGAGGTTGCAGCGGCATGTCGCCTGTTCTGGCATGCCACCTTGCCCCGCTTCCGCCTTGAGAGCATCGAGAATTCCGGATGCGGACGGGTAGTCATGCGGCGTTACGGAAGACGCGGATTAGCGTTCCCATGACGCCGCGACTGGGCGACCAGGCGGAACACCGTGGTGGTTTTAGTGGGTAGGACGCCCTTTTAAGGGCGGGAGTCCCACACAGGCTCTTCCTTCACCAGGGGGGCCTCGCGCGTAAATGCGTTTTCACCACTTTAAAAAAAAGGCAATTAAGCGAAGAAAAAAGTCGAAAAGCTTAATTTGAAGATATAGCAAAGATAACTTGACTGCACCCGAGAATGTTACTTCTACTCTTAACGGTGGTTCTGTGGGGGCTCAAATTTTCTTGGGGGACTTTTTAGTCGGTATTGCCGCGAGTCGAGCCCGGCACGACGTGCGTGAAGCCATTTTTCTTCATTTCAAAAAACACACAAACTCTCGCCACATACATTAACATGTATATTCATTAAAAAAAGGAAACATAAATATAAAATATCTTTAGTTATCTTCAGTCATGATATGTTTATTCTAGGTATGGTAGGTTTAAGTTTTGACGTTTAAATATTTCCCGCTAATTTTGAATCGCTCAATTTTCAATTTTGTTTGAATTTAGAGTAGCAAAACAATTGAAGAATTAATTGATGCAACTATTAGTCACAACGTTGTATTGAATCTGTCAGGTCCCGCACAAAAATGAATCTCTAAGAAAAACGTTCCTGCTATAAATTTTTTTAACTTTCAGAGCGGCCTAATACGGATTCAATGTTTCGAAGAGTTATGTGTTTTAAATGCCCCTTGTCTGCGTACTGTCGAACGCTGATATTTATAATTCCAGCGTGGAAATACTAGTCTTAGTGACAAATCTCGAGAAGGACGTCCAAAATGCGCCTTTACTGAAGAAAACATCGTTGCTGAGACAACTGATACTCAAAGATCATCATGTGATATATTGGGAGATAAAGGCGTTAATAGGCATCTCATGGAAAACCATTCAAGATCTTGCATAAAAAGCTTGGTGTAAGAAAGCTAGTTTGCCGATGGATCCCGCATTTACTTTTCGATGATTATAAGGCGGCCCACGTCAGGTGGTGTAAGAAAACTCTCCAAAGGTTCAAGCGATGAGAATCAAATCACTTCTACGACATTACCATTGATGACGAATCTTGGATTTATGCCTACGACCTTTATTCTAAACAGAAATCTACAACATGGGTTTTCCGAGAAGAGCAAAAGTCAACTAAAAGTGATCGTAGAACGGTTAATGCAGAGGGGCATAACACAGTTTGTTTGCCACAAGTCATCACCGAAGTTTGGAAGTCTAACCCAAAGCGACGCATAATCCTACACCATTTTAACGCAAGCTCACATACCACTGGTAAAACAATTGATTATTTGAAGCAGGAAAACGTAGAAATTCCTGACCATCCCCTTAACAGTCCTGGTTGAGGCCCTTTACATTTCCTAAAATTAAGAACACTCTTCATAAGCACAGGTTCCAGTCCGTTGAAGAAGCAGCCGTCGCTTTTAAGTCAGCCATTTTGGACATCCCGACTTTGGCGTGGAATAAGTGTTTTAATAACTGGTTCGAGCGGATGAAAAAATGTATAAAACTGCGTGGTGAATACTTTAAAATACAATAAATAATATTTTAAGACTAATTGTGTTATTTTCTTCAAACTACAAAACTTGAACGGCATGCCTCGTATAAGTCATGGAAGGGTGGTAATGCAAGTACATCATGTGCTTAAAGGTGTATTTGAACAAAATTTTTTCACTATATTTTTCTGAAGATAAATAAACTTTTTTTTATCACATTCACATGATATGTGACACATTGTTTAAATTGCAATCTTTGCAATGGATGCACACTCGGTCTTGAGTACCACAAATTCCATGTAATAATGCTAAAGTAACCAGTTAACACACATTTTCAGGAAATTCTAGGAATTATTTTAATGCTTTACTTTCTGCAATTTAATATTTTGTTGTTCCCTTCTTTGCAACTGCTTTTAATAGAATCCTATAAATGGTTTTGAATGAACAAGTTCTCTTAAAATGTTGAGCGATCTTTCTTATTATTTAGGTTTTTTTAGTTACAGTTTACAACTTGACGTTTTATTATTGTCTGTGAATGTAAACGTAGTGGTTTTACTATATGATCGGAAATGGTAGTAATGTCATATTTATTGATAAAGATTAAATAAACCAATTTCCTTACAATTAAATAAAATGTCTTCGAAACTAGCAATGGCAATTTTTGTAGGATTTATCATTACATAAATTGCTATATCAGGTAGCATACTTAAACTTTTCGCTATTACAGGTGACTACAGTCACCCGTCGCATTTACTTTTTACACAATATCAATGTAAAAACTGCAATTTTAGATTATGTGCGCATCAGTGTTTCAAAGTTCAAACAAAATCTGATCAGTAAAAACATTAATGGTGAACATTGTTATTATTGTTATTCTTTGTAGTGTTAAGTTGATTGTATTGTTCAATAAAAAAATATATTTTATAAAAATTATGAAGCGAAATCATTTTGCTTTCGATCGTAACGTCGCAAAGTAGTTTTCGAAAAAATACACTTGGTTGTGAATGCTGAACTAGTGCCCGCTTAATGTGTACACTTTTGGCACTTTGCTAGTTCCATGCAAGGCACTCTACGGTGGGGACCGCCGTAGCGAAGGGGTTAAAACAGAGGTTTTTAAAGTGGTCCAGGATCTGGTCTCCCGTGGACTTCTGGCGGTCCACGGAAGAACAGACGGGGGTCTATGTTGGAGTGAAAAGATTATGGATTCACAAATTCTTAGCTAACTATTGATCATTTCGTGTACTTCATCAAGTACATCATTTGTCCAATTAAAACTGATTGTTTTTAAATTGATGTTTTATCAATTGTTGAATGATACATCATCAATGATTATATTCAAATGAATAAAGTATATATATAAAGGCAATGGAGAGCTATGCTCGGAGTTTCCTTACGCGATCGAATCAGAAATGAGGAGATTCGTTGGAGGACCGAGGTTACCGACATAGCTCTCAGAATAGCCAGACTAAAGTGGCAGCGGGCGGGGCACATTGCTCGCAGAACAGATGGTCGTTGGGGCCGAAAAGTTCTCGAATGGAGATCGCGTGCCGGCAAACGCAGAGTAGGCAGACCTCCCACAAGATGGACCGACGACTTTAACAAAGTCACTGGGACTGGCTGGATGAAGAGCACACAGCCGTTCGTCGTGGCGATCCTTGGGGGAGGCCCTTGTCCTGCAGTGGACGTGTTTCGGCTAATATGATGAAATATATATTCATAAGTATTATTTAAATAAAAAAAATGCATCGGTTATGGACTAATACTTGACGTCGATTTCACTTTAAGATGAGTGACAAAGAGAACATATATGGTGATACGTGTTCGCCCAGAATACTTTGACTTTCATATGTGTGACAGTCAGAACACAGAAATGCTATTATCGCAAAAGATTAACATTGAGGGTGGTAGCTAGTCAGGCAAATTAGAAAAACCCTTCCATCATCCAAACTTCATTACTTCTGTGGCCGGAAATTGGTTTAGGGACCTCTGTGTTATATAGCAAGCGGATAAACTACTGCGCCATGGTGGCAGTCAAAATTTTAGGATTTTTTTATATTTACCACTCCAAATTCTGAGTTTAAACTCGACCTTTACATTTCAATTTTGTGAAATATAGTAGAAATGCAGTAGAAGGGAGTCTACCGAAAACTATAAAAGTTTGAAAGTGATCTACGAGAAAAAAAAAATAGTATTGTAAACTGCATTAAACAGTTTAAATTTTCTTAGTTATGGGTTTATGTAATCGGTAAGTAGCGTTACATTTTTGTCTGTAATTGTAAACATTTTTAGAAATAAATTTAATAAGTTTCCAATACAAAGGGTGTAAAAGTATAAAATATTAATTTTGTACCACTTCATATCTCTTCAAACCTTGTTATGCTAAAGCAAAAGTTGATGTACATGTAATTACGAGGAGCGATCAAAAAGTAATGATAATGAGTATAATAAAACAACGATTCTAGTTTAAATTTAATTTTTTTCCTACATGGTCTCCTAACAAGTCGATGCATTTAGTCCAACGTTTCTCTAAACCTAAAATACCCTTTAAAAAAAATTTGTCTTGGCTATTCCAAAATGCCTCTACAGCAGCCATAACCACGCTATCATCCTCAAATTTCTTGCTTCTGAGATGTTCCTTGAGCAGAGGAAACAAATAAAAGTCGGTGGGGGCTAAATCTGGATAGGGCGGGTGTTCGACCAGTTCGACAGCCATCGCAACTTCGACTTTGTGTGCAGGAGCGTTGTCTTGATGAAACAGGACTTTCGCTCGGAGTTTGCCCCGTCTTTTTTCCTTTATGGCTTCTCGCAGTCGTCTTATTTGATCAGTGTAGTAGGAGCCCGTTATAGTAGCTTCCTTTTTCAGGTAATCAACCATTATGATTCCTTCAGCATCCCAGAAAACGGACACCATAACCTTGCCCGCCGACCTCGAGACTTGTTTGGCATCGGTGAGGATGGCCTTTTCCAAGTCATCGATTGTTGTTTAGTCTCAGGATCAAAATGATGGATTCATATTTCGTCCATGGTCACAAATCGAGACAAAAAATTTTCTTGGTCAGCCTGGAGCTTTGCAAGATTGGCTCTTGAAATGTCAAGTCGCTTTTTTTTTGTTTGTCCGTTAACATTCTCGGTACCCAACGCTCGGAGACCTTCTTCATATTTTGCTGGTCAAAATGCTTTTGATGCTGCCAAATGAAAACCCTTTTGACCTCAGCTAAATGTCTGAGGGTTACTCTTCGGTCTGCTAATACGATATCTTCGATTTTTTTCACGTTTTCCTCAGTGAGGGAGAAGGTTGGGCGTCCCTCACGATATTCATCTTCTGTGGATGTTCTACCCAGCTAAAACTCTTTGCACCACCGTGCCACCGTAGAATACGGAGAAACAGAGTCTCCCAGTGTCTCCACCAAATCAGAGTGAATCTCTTTGGTAGACATTTTTTAAAAACAGAGGTACTTGATGACGTATCTCACTTTGTGTTTCTCCATTTTCGTGTTGTGGCTCCGACTGCTGGTATTCAAAAGAATGTAGCACCGCTGCAGCTGCTGGATTCGGTGAAGTTTGCGCTGTTAGTCTTATAGACGACTATTACAGCTTCATCGAAACTGGCTCGCGAATCCGGTGATCCGCGAGCTCTCTGAATGTAGCTCCTCCAAATGACGTCCTATTTATAAAATTTTTAGCTGGGAAGTAGTGAAAAACCGAAGACGCGAAAAGATTTATTTAGATTTTTATCTTTATGTGAAATACCCGTTAATCATTACTTTTTGATCACCCCTCGTATTATTAACGGTTATAAAGTTAATACATATTAACTTACCTTATATTCAGATGTTCAAATAGACCTATTATTATAGACGTTTTATGTATATATATATATATAAAACGATAATTGTTAAAATAATAGTTCCATGTAAGCTGTGGTTTTATTATGATGTACTTCTGCATTGCTTGGAGGGTTGCATTGTAAACATTTAATCACTTAAGCTAATTAATTGAATTAACCATTACTTTGCGTAAATCCATGACTCAATAAAACATTTAATATGCTAATTTCCGCTTTATTGAATCCTGAATCCTACGACTAAAATACAATGTCGCGTTTCGCCACTACACGTGGCATCCTCAGATGTTACGGGTTTGTTCGACGTTAGACTGTCGTCGAACCCATATTTTTGTTTTATTTATTTAAACATATTTTGCACTATATAACTGCACAAAAAGGCAGACATAATACCAAGAGGCATTCGCTTCCAGTCAACCTACATCGATGAGAAAAAAAATACAGTGGATACAAGAAAAATAAATATAAAAAAAATAATACAAAATCATATGCAATACAAACATGAAAATTGACTTTAAAGTTTTGATAATCTAAGAATATTGATTACATAAACGAGAAAAGAAATGAAAGAAGGATTCCGATACATATTTAAAATTTGCTAACTACATTTTTAGGAAATACTCCCAGAGAATATGCTACCTATTACTAAATTGTTATATACAGTCATGTTATTTAAAAACAAATGGGGTCTCATCTAGTCTATGGGTTAAATATAAAAGGATGTCTAATTTTTATTTTGTTATCCTTATTCAAGACATTTATCTGTTCAAAATAGTAATGGTTAAGAATTTATTTAAACTAAAAAAAAAAACATAATTACCATTTCTTTTTATTCATTCCCAAGAACAAGACACAAAATGATTTGTAGCCCTTTATGTAAACACTGACCTACAACATCTATTACTATTGTAACACAAATTAAAACAATAAACATTGATTACCATACAATAGTGATGACTGGCAAAGTCCTCAGTCTTAAATCCCAAAAAATATTTTTGAATAACTAATTTTAAACTAATCCTCAGTACCCAAATGCATATATTCTATAAGTAGAGAGTCAAAAAAATATTAATTACAGTTTAAGTGTTGCTAAATACTTCATATATATTTGCACCCAATAACTTTAATTTGTCATTCAGTGTCAACTGTTGAGTTAATAAATCTGGAATGTTAGAATTGCCTTTACATGTGTTCTTTGTAATCATTTCATTAATAATAGGTAACATTTTAACAAAGTGAATTTCAACTTTATTAATATCAACAAATGGGTCTATGTCAGTCTCCAATTTGAATGCCCCATTAGTCACAACATGTCCATCCACAACTTCCAAGTGATTCTTGTTAACAGGCACAGGTTTAGCTGCAAATAGGTTAGCTACTTCATCTACAATAGTAGAAAAGCTTCTAGTGACAGAGGACATTGCTATTGATGTTACTTCATCACTCTCTAAAATATCCATCGTCTCTTTCACAATAGTGTCTAACTTTGCATCAGTTATTTCTGTGTGTTGAATTAAATAGTGAACCATTTTTTTAACAGGATCCCCATTAGTTGTATCTGTACATAATAAAGTTTGTACAGACCAGAACATTTGTTCAACTTCTTGTAATGTTATTTTCTTTTTCAATGAAACCGACTCCACTACCCGTTTTACAGTTTTTTCAATTTGCCTTACTAAGTCTTCTACTCCCTGTCCAACAAAATGGTGACACAAAGATAAGTATCTGGCTTGTAAATCACCATTAATTAGAGGTTCTTCCTCATGTACAGAGTCTCGATACAAATAACCCCCAATTATATTTAGTTGAACTCTTAAAGTAACTTGCAGAATAGACAGCGCATATACAAGAACACATATTCTGGTAATAATCATAATTTTCATCTGTTCCCATAGTGCCACTTTATTTTCTGGGTTTTCTTTTAGTTTTTGTACTATTTCTTCTGTATTTAGTACACCTAAAATACTTTCAGACACAATTTTTGACAGAGATAGAATTGTCTGATTGCATGTACGTTCAGTACTTTCAAAGTGTTGTTTCTTGCGGGTCATCTCAAAAAATTTCTTAGCTTCTTTTTCTTGCCATTCTCTTAATTTTTTCTGCGCATAGCTCATTAATAAATAGATTGTTCCGAAAACAGCACCAGTTACAATGAACTTTCGCCTGTGTCTATGCAAAATGTTTTTCACACTGGAAAACATACTAATGATTTTTATTTATTTGATGTATGAAGTTTATTGAAATTCAAGTGGTGTGTCAGAACGGTACTTTGTTGTATTCATTAGCCTCCTAGTTATAAAAGTAGTTGCATCAATGAATCTTTCAACACAGTTCATAATGCATGATTCAGTTTTTGAATCAAGGCGATTAGATGGTCTTCCCATACATGTGTCCCAGCAAGTATCTGTAAGACCGTGAACCAGCACCTGAAATATTAGTAATAGAACAGATTCAAAATAAATGATTTCATGAAAAATAATATAAACTGCTTTTAATTCCAACTCTACCGTTCAACATGTTTGTATGACACTTGTATTATTTATTAATAATCAGCACAATAAACAATAGCAGTACAAGTCAATAAAAATTTTTTTGTTATTTACACTTTTATCAATTTTAAAACTAAATAACAAAATCAACTCCTTTTAATTGAAATAAATTTTTTGTTTTGTAAAGTTTCACAAATTAATGCTAAGATCATTAGAATAGTTGTAGTAGTATGAGTAATAGTAGCAAAAAAAATATATATTTAAGTAAACTGAACGCGAAGTAGCCAAAAGTCAAAATGTTTATAAATTTAAAGATAACAAAAAAGTGAATTACGTAATAAAAGAAATATCTAAAAATTAGAATATCATTTCCTACTTTTTAAAATTAAAATAATATTTAGACATTTATTAACCTGAAAACGTTGTTTTTGGGTTTCAGCTAAAATGAAATCTTCTAATTGTGGGTCAACAGTGTCGTTTTCGGTCATAATCAGAATAATTTGACTGAATGGACTTATTTCTATAAGTAACGGAAATATCAATAATTTTTCTGAATATCATGAAAATTTAAAAGCGTAACGCCACCAAAGAAAAGAATATACGTCAATTTGACATTTTATGACTATTATCTTGGCTAAAGAAATTCCAAAACATTAGATTTGTATATAAAATTCTTTAACAATTATTGTATTTCTGAGAGCTCTAGGTGAAACCGGATCAATTACAATTTTAAACATGTAAATATAAATAATGTTATTAATATTTTTTTCATAACTGTTTTTTGATAAACGTTTGGTTATAATAAATGGAGATATAATATATCCATTTTTCTGTTGCTATGCGGGGTTCATTTATTTAACTTAATCATTAAATATTGCATCGATATTATACAGTGCACCATAATGAGAAATTTTGTTCTTATTTTTGGTATCAATTATGTACTCAACGATTTTAAATTACCGAATGTATTATAATTTATTTATTTACAATTTTCTTCCATATTTTATAATAGTATTAATTTTGATATGATGTCTGAACCCAGATTACGATATTTACACTAATAAAATATGTACATTATTTGTTTTTAGCTTAATCATCCTATTACTTACAAGATATTGACATAAAATTGGCTAGGCAGTTAGTTTTATGACATACTATATATTATAATTATGTTATTTATTTTATAGCACGAAAAAAAATAATTTTAGACTGTATCTCTAGCCTGCTTCGGTAGGGACGAATTGAACAATAGAACAGCAACAACAAGAAACTTGTCAAATATAATAATATGAAGGAATGCATGTCATTTTAATGTGTTGGTTTTAAATTTGTGATTTTATTTTATAAATCGTTTAACATGGCTCAAATATATCAATGGAAGTTTTTGGAAGAAAGTGACTTAACAGGTTATACTTTAATAATACCTAGCGTAGCGGTTGGTAATGTCGGGCAACTTGCTTGTGATTTACTGATTTCGTCTTTGGAAATGAAAAAAATTGCCACGGTCTACAGTCCAGCACTAATACCTGTTTTAGGGTATGATCCATATGACTTAAAATCAACAAACTTGTCGAGCTCCTGCGAAGTATACCAGTGTAAATTAAAGAAAATTGTTGTCATCCAAATAAGAGCGCCAGTAGTTTATAAATATGCTCAAACATTTTTAGATAGTATTGTGCAAAAATTAAAGGAGAAACAAGTCCAAAATGTGGTATTATTAACAAGTAGTTATGCCCATGAAAAAAAACATATTAGTACATCACCATTTCGATACTATTCCACAGAATCAAATCCGTATGATGATGATGTTAATAAACTGAAATGGACTAAACATGAACAGGAAGAAGGAAGTCTAAAGATTCATGGTGGGGGTTTTGCATCCATGTTTTTTGAAATTAGTAAGGAAAACTCATTTCCATGTTTTATTCTTTACAAATTTTGTTCTGAAGGAGATAATAGCCCTGATGCCTATGATATGATTTATAATCTGAACAAAATCTTACCATTATTCAATCAAGATAAAAATGTCATGTCACAAATAATTCAACCTGCATCCTGGAAACTTATTTTTGGTAGGCCACCTCCTATTGATATTTACTAAAATAAATGACTTATTTCATCTTTTGTTTTTGATTTATTAATACCTATTTTTTGTGCAGATATTTAGCTTATGAGAATTATTTCATGGATTATGTAAATGGACTTAAAACTAACAAAACTTCTATGATTATCACCCCAAACTGAACAAAAATAAATGTGCAGCTTATAGAATATAGTCCACATTTTTCTTACACATTATATGTTCATACAGGTATATATGTGTTTAAAAACAATATGTGTATATATACTACTGATTTGTTTAATTGTTAGGCATGATGATCATATTGTGAGCTTCTGGTATACATCTTCCTATTTCCCTGGTCTAGTTGGATGGATAAAGGACTTCCTGCATATTGGATCTAACTGTTTTGTCATTGCGATGATAACCAATGATAATTAACACATATCAAGGCAACCTAACCCCCCTTCCTTCCACTGCTCCGAGCGCTGTTCTGGCCAGTTGCTGGAGCATCTACACGAGGTCTACTAATAGTAGACCTATATCTAGTTGTTTTATAGTTTTATATAGATTTAGTTTGTTTTTAAGTAGTTTTATAATATTATTGACTGTATTTGACTGTTTTTTGGTCATAATTGTTTGTTTTTTGTCCTTATTGACTTATAATTTGTATTTTTAGTATTGACTATTTCGTTTTAGTGTGTTTTACACTAATTTTAACTTACTTTTTAAGCCAAATCAGGCTTGTTTGATTTGAATGTGTCTTTTGACCGAATAGGAGACTAATTATTGTTTTTTGACGCTTTTTCTTCTGACTCAATGATGGGCATAAGAACGCCGGTGAAGAAGGTAGTGGCAGAGGGACCTGCTGAAGGTGCTGGAACCTCCAACACCTCTGTTAGAGGTAGTATTGGGGAATGGGAGACAGGAGCTGTGACAAATAAGGATAAGTCCCTGATAAAAACAACCAAAACTATTGCAAAGCCGGAACCGGCGAAGGTGGTCAAGGCGACAGCTCGTAGAGCTTCTGCGGAAGCTACCGATAGTCCGCCGGAAAAGCCGACTTATGCAAATAGGGTGGCAGAAGCGAGGTCCTGTTTAAACAAGGCAAAACTTCACCTAGGGAACTCGCGTAACCTTCGCACTGACATCAAGACGGAGGTTACACAAGCCATAGAAAGGTTATATCAGTTGGTGAAGGAGGCCGAGGCAGCACCTGGCACGACAAATAAAACCTTTACAATGGAAAAAGGAGAGGTAAAGGTGGAAGTAAAGGAGGTAGTAGACTTGACTAGGAAAATAGAAGAACATGAGAAATTATTGAGGAAAACAAATGAAAAGATAGAAAAGATGAATCTACAGTTAGATAGACAGAGTGGGATCCCGGAGAGGACCACTTACGCGGGTGTGGCGGCGACCGGTACCCGGACATTACCCTTGGAAAGGTCGACGCTCTAATCCGTGGTGGTCACCTCCAGAAACGAGATGGACACAGGAGAGGAAGTCTTAACTCAGATAAGGGAAGCTGTAAAGGCGAAGAAAGGCTGGGTAAAAATAGAGTAAATAAGGAAAGCTAAAGATAGGAAAGTTATAGTTGGTTGTTTATCGGAAGAAGAGAGAGAGAAGGTTAAGGATAGGATTAAGACTTCGGGAAAGGCTCTATCTGTAGAAGATATAAAAAACAAGGACCCCCTACTGATCCTCAAGGACGTCCTCCAGGTAAATAGTGACGAGGAGATATTAAAGACCCTGAGGAATCAAAATCGTGGCATGTTCGCGGAACTAAAGGAACTGGACATTAGGATGGAGGTCAGGTTTCGCAAACGGACAAGGAATCCGCACACCAGTAGTGTCGTTGTCAGAGTGTCTCCTGGGTTGTGGTCCAGGATGGTCGAGGCAGAAACCGTGCACATAGACATACAGAGGGTCAGAGTGGAGGATTATTCCCCGCTCTTACAGTGTTCCCTCTGTCTGGGCTATGGGCACGGTAGGAGGTACTGTAAAGAGACGGAGACCAGATGCAGCCATTGTGGTGGACCTCATATAAGGACCGAATGTGCTGCCTGGACGTCGAATACAGTACCTTCGTGCTGCAATTGCCGAAAGGCAAAACTCAACCAGACGGACCACAACACATTCAGTAATGAATGTCCAGTGAGGCGCAGGTGGGATTCGCTGGCTAGAGCCAGTATAGCATACTGCTAAGGGCATCCCAGCGGATTCCACCAGCAGGAAACCACTACTCATGGCTCAAGCAAACCTTCAGCGGAAGAAGCTTGCTTCTGACGAACTGAAAGTCGAGGCGGACCGGCGAAACCTGACTGCAGCGCTGATCCAGGAACCCTATGTGGGGCGGGAAGGCTATATGGGAAGTCAGCGCGGAATGCGGGTCTTCCAGAGCATGGACAAAGGGGAGAGAACTGTCAAGGCGGCGATAGTCGTCTTTGATCAAAGCCTTACAGTAGAACAGTTCCCAAAACTTACCATCAACAACATCGTGGTGGTAAGGATCCTTACCAAAGCCCGGAAGATCACGCTGATTTCCTATTATTTTGAGCCTGACCGCCCCATTGGGCAATACCTGGATCAGATTGCAAAAATAAGGAGTGCACTAGGTAATGCAGCGACCATCATGGGCGGTGACTTCAACGCCAAGAACCCTTGGTGGGGGGGCTCTGCAACAGACCATAGAGGCGAGGAACTGAGTGGTTTCCTCGATGAGTTGGATCTTCATGTCCTCAACAGGGGCAACACCCCCACGTTCGACGCGGTTAGGGGGGGAAAGGTGTACACCAGTTTCGTAGACCTAACAGTGTGTACCCTGGACATGTTGGACCTTGTTGAGGGCTGGAGAGTAGACCGAAATTTGACAACCGCGGATCATAACGGCATCGTTTTTAAAATTAAAACAAAAAGGGATAGGACAATACAAATAGAAAGGAGTACTCGAATTTATAAAACAAAAAAGGCTAACTGCCGTCAGTTTGACAGCAAACTGAGCCAGTTAAATAATAGTAAAAATATAAAAATTAGTGAAATAGAAAAAATTACAGAAAAAGAAACATTAGAAGAAATACTTAAAGAGTACATACAAAATATTAGTAGGGCTTGTAGTAATACAATGCCAAAAATAAATAAAAAAGAAATACTTACCGTGCCGTGGTGGTCCCAGGAACTCGCTGTGGCGAAGCAGGAGGTGTTCAGGAGAAGGCGCCGCATCCGATGCGCCGCCGCCGCCCGAAGACCGATGGTAGTCGCAGCATACCTGAAAGAAAAAGAAAATTATAAAAAAATGGTTAAAGAAGCACAGGTCAAGAGTTGGAAGGAGTTCTGTAGGAGACAGGACAACGAGGGGATGTGGGAAGGGATTTATAGGATCATAGGGAGAACTGCAAATAAACACGAGGATGTGCCTTTGATGCTCAAGTACACCACCCTGAGTGCAAAGGAGTCGGCCAACCTACTGGTAAACACTTTTTACCCGGAGGATGACGAAACTGAGGAGAATGCTAACCACCGACTGATTCGTGAGAAATCCAAGCGAGTAAATGAGTGGGCACATGACGAAGAAAGAAAGCCACCCGGGGCAGACGGTTTAACATCAGACATATGCGGAAGGGCAATCGGCCTGGAGCCGGAGCTTTTCCTTGCCCTGGCAAACAAATGCCTTGAGCTTTCGCACTTTCCGAACACCTGGAAAGAGGCAACGGTTGTTGTCCTGAGAAAGCCGGGCAAGGAAAATTACACAAGCCCCAAGTCCTACAGGCTGATTGGCCTCGTGCCTGTCTGGAGAAGTTGGTCATCCAAAGGTGATAAAGTGAAAAGATAAAGTGGTATGCTTTGCCGAGGCTTAGTACTCGCCAGTACGGCATTATGCCCCAGCGAAGCACCGAGGACTCCCTCTATGTCTTGATACAACATCTAAAGCGGAAATTGAAGGAGAAAAAGCTCATCACGCTTATATCGCTAGACATAGAGGGAGCCATGTTTTCCCCAGATGGGCCGAAGAGGCCGCATTTGTCCAGGCGTGGTTCTCACCATCTTGCGCCGGTCCCGAAGTGGATGTGTCTGCCGACAGGCTTCGCGTCTCCTTAACGGAAGTCTGCGACGCTTCTATGCCTCGCTCTCGCCCTCCTCGCACCAAAACCGCCGTGTATTGGTGGACGGAGGAAATTGCCGTCTTTCGTTCCGCCTGCACGGCGGCCAGGAGGGCGTACACGAGGAGAAGAAGGCGTCGCAGCCGTGACTCTACCGCCGAAGACCGGCTCTCCGAGGTCTACAGGACGGCTAAGAGGACCTTGCAGACTGCCATCGCTGCGGCGAAGGAGTCTGCAAGGTCCGAAATGCTGGCGGACCTGGACGAGAATCCGTGGGGACGGCCCTACAATGCTGTTCGAATTTATTGCGTGGGCCCTCCCGTCACGGAATCCCTCGATCCAGATCAGCTCCAGCAATTGGTAAGGACACTGTTCCCCAGCTGAGATCCGGAGTTCTCTCCGCCGCTCATGTCCCGGCGCAGGAACACCGTTATAGAAGGTCTGATACCAAAGGTATCGGAATCGGAATTCTTGTCCGTAACAGAGTGCCTCCAGAGCAGAACAACCGCTCCGGGACCAGACGGTGTTCCTGCACGGGTACTGGGCATCGCGTCCCGACATCTCGCTGGGGAACTGCGGGACATGCATGATGCGTGTTTTACCTCATGCAGGTTCCCCAAGTCGTGGAAAGTCGGTCAGTTATGTCTTCTCAAGAAGGACGGACGTCCGGCGGACTCCCCGGGGGCATATCGCCCCATCGTTCTTCTCGGAGAGGACGCCAAGGTGTTTGAGAGGGTCATAGCTGGCCGAATCTTGGACCACCTCGCTTCGGTTGGGCCGAATTTGTCGGAGCGCCAGTACGGTTTCCGTGCCGGACGCTCCACAATTGACGCCCTCTCGAAGCTGAGGAG
>DWQX01001782.1:0-25440 GCA_018245475.1 Pharmacophagus antenor | reverse complement strand
AGTTTCGATAAAGCTGTAATAGTCGTCTAAGACTAACAGCGCTAACTTCACCGAATCCAGCAGCAGCAGCAGCAGCACATAAAATTATGCAACACTTTCAATAAATTAAGTTTGTCTATCTGGAATTGGTTAGAATCGTTTTCATTACTTTTTAGCTACAATGCACAAATAAACATAAAGATAAAAACTAACAAAAATTTTGCTGATAACAGATGTTTCGCGAATTGTCAATAGATGTCGTTAGTGATAAGCGTTTTATTAGAGGTCTTGTCGCCGGTTGTATCGGTTGTAGTTGTAGTTAGGTAGTTATTTTCAAAAAATGCTGGCTGTCCTCATCTTTGAGCGGTAATATTTTTTTTATTTATTGCACATTTAATATCGAGAGTATGCTAAACGTTATTGATTATTTGTGTGATTTATGACCTTACGTGTTACATTGAATCTATTTACAACCTAAATTAGTTTCTCAAAAAATTTCATCTTAGAGGTTGATTGACAAACGCGATTGTGTAGAGGTCACGGCCCAAGGACGTCTGGTGCCACGAACTGCCTCGCATCTAGTTTGTAATTGAGGGAAGCTTTAGAAACCATGCGAGCGATTTTGATTGCCGGTTTTGCGGACCTCTTATACATAAACAACGAATATGATAAATTAAGAACGATGCGAAGACCGTTTTTAAACACTAGCTATATAAACATCTTCATATTATTTTTTCTTAATTTATTTTAATGCATGTAATCTTAATTTATGATGTAACAAAATCTAAATACCTACCATTCGAACTTGAATAAGGTATTTTGTATACACTTCTTGTTGGAGCCTTATAATGAACTACCTAGATGGTCAAAAAGAGACGTGCAAGTAACTACATGAAGTATATTTTGAATATTAAGAATTACTCCGCTTTAAATTTAAGAGAAATTAGGCAGAAATAGGTGATATATAGGTAGTTAACACAAGAAGTAGACGGAGGGTGAACCCACTGCCTGAGTCACATTTTTCTATTCCGTGAGGCAGCGTGGCTCACCGATGGGTCACACTAATCTCTCATCAAGCGGTATGTACATAGGCGTTACACTCACTACCTTGCATCTCTAAGGGTACATTCTTTAAAATTGCAGGCAAGGGTAATCATATCATCAGTAGTAATCATATCGTTAATATGAATTTGTTAAACATTACTTTTGTCAATGCCAAATCGTCTGTAAACCCTTCGTTGTATACGTTTGACCTTAACGGCGTGATCGTGTTAAAATCAAGAGAAACCTACCACAGTAAAAATTATTATGCCTGTTATCAAATTTTTAGAAGAAAAATTTTCTTTTTGTATCCATTAGGTATCCAAAACCAACCAAGTTTTTGATCGCCCGTGGCGGTATTAAATTAGCTTGTCTTTCCTTTTGTTCTTTCTCACGAAAGTTAAAACTAAATAAATTTTAAACTACAACAGACCTTATTTTCGCAGAATCGTATTTATTAAATAAAAATAAAATAAGAAAGTGTTGTATAATGCATGTAATACGATGGAATCTGCAACTTCACTGATAATATTAATAAGTTTATCAATTTATTACTCTGAAAAGGTTTTTAAGAATTTGGCGAAGTGATTCCTAATCTGTGATTTAAAAAAACCTGTTCACGATTATATAAAAACTCTATTGTGTTGTTCGCTACCTGCTTGAATGAAGATTTTACGCCGACAAATCTTAAAACGAAATAACATATGTTATTTATAGTATATTAAAAACTACACAGTATTTAGAGATTAAGCAAAAGACACTCGAAATATTTATAACAATGAATGAATGAGAATGTTTTATAACAATTGAAGCATATCCAGAAATCAAGTAACTGTTTTACAATCAAGACATGTTTCATTTGTTACAGTTATATATAAAATTGTCCGTGTCATATTACCTGCAATCATGGCCGTCACTTACCCGCTCCGTATGCTGTATACGAACGGTTTATTGAGTCATTACTAGTAATAAAAAGATTGACAAATGGATTTACTAGTTTATTGTTAAAATCGTGTTTATTTTAGGAAATATATTTTTTCATTATAACGTTTTGGTTCACGGATAGTGGAGTTCGCTTATTTTTGCCATTAAAAACGTTTCCGATGTACGATAAATTTAGTTTCATTAAATGTATGATATACGCGTAAATATAATAAGGCACTTTTGTTAATATAATTAGTATAAGAGACCTAAGCACAACATTATATTGTGTAAACATCTTAATTAACTAGTCATTGTTGACGGTGATCACTTTACATCAGGTGAAGGCAATGCTTGTATCCTCGTTTTTTTAACTTGTATTTTAGGTCATATGTCCATTGTAGCTTTCTTCATCATAAAAGCCGGAGATTTCTGCTCACCGGGATCGAAATATAATTATGGAGGTCCTAACATTATTGTTAAACCCAAACAAACAACAACAACCCAAAAGGAAAGGCATGTGTAATTAAAAGGTTAATAAGCGTTGAATTTTAATGTCGTTGATGTACTGCCTATGTCGTGCTATATTTTGTTTACCTGCATTTTCTTACAATAATAATTCTCGTCTGTAAAGGTATAAAAAATGTCTCCTGATCTTACATTCAAAGTACCCGCAACATTTTCTTAACTATGAATATTATGAGTTCTATCCTTTTGGATTAAGTAACTTTTTATGCTCCTGGAAACGGAACGATCCGGTCAGGGCTTTTAGGTTTCGAGAATCCCCATTAGATGCGTCAGATTATTTTGCTTTTGAATTTGTTAGAATGCTTAGTCCGTTATCAATGGGAATATTATAACATTGGTTGCATTTACATGTTACTTTGAATTAAATTTCCCCGAAACAGAAAATGAAAAAGCTTTTACATTTTTCTAAATGATTAGCAGAATAATTAACACTCATCTAGAAACTAAGCCGTAAAGCACGAGGTGGGCTTGTTCTTATCTTCAAATGTAAGGTTATATCACTTACACGATGTTAATATATAAAATCGCAACTAATGATCATATTTTTTTAAATAGATATGTAATTATATTAACAATATGGCGTTTGGCATGTTATATAAAGTAGTCGACACTGGCAAACTCATTAAAAGCGGAACGCGTGTTCCAATAACTACTTCTTAAGTAATAACAGGCTGGAAAATTCTCTTCTAACAAAAACTTTTTATTGAAATAATAAAGTTTTAAATTACAACGTAGATGCCGCAAAAGCATATGAAATAGAATCCGAAGCGCAATTACTTACAATCGATAGTTTATAACTAATTAGGTTTACATAGGTTTTTCGTATGTGGTAGCAGTTTAAGTACTCTAATATAGGCCCGGAAGACCGTTATACCGCATTTAATTAATATAGTGCACTAAAATTAATAAATCATAGTTGCTACAAAGTGTAAACACGACTATTAGAATAAAAATTATGAAAAAAAACAACGGCATGTATTAATATTATTATATGTAGAAGTGTATATAATATTTACAACCCAAATTCAAACAAAAAGAAAATAATTATATACTTTTAATTATATCCACAATTTTTTTGGATAAAAATCCACTACTATCCCGTCTTTGTCGTCGCATTACGTATAGCTCCTTTTCCACTTTTTAAAACCATTTCGACAGCCATACTCATGCACAAAGTCCTACACAATAATATTAGTGACTCATCCAATGACCACATTGAAAATACATAATCAGTAAATTTACCAATATTAATTAAATAATACAAAGATAATTTAAAAGCAAGGTCGATAACAATAATTGCTCGGGCTTACCCTTCAGTCATGCCTCTGTGTGCTTACCTTAACTTACCTTCGTAACATGCACCTGTAACCAACATTTAGATTTAAATTTTTAATGTAAATTTACGATCCAAAATTTAGTCTTCCATTAACGTTACCGTAGATGGCATGCCTTGCTACGTATCCTTTGTGAATATTCAGCTGGCGTACGAATGGGAACTGAAAGCTGCCTTCTGCGGTTGGCTTAGCAATTACATAGCTAAAGTTAACAAGGCGCTATTGCTATTAGCTATTGGGATTAGTAGAACAATTTTGATATATATCCTTTCGAAACATTTTGTTAATTAAAAATATGTTAATTAGTGTTACTTGCCTTATTAATGAATAGTTTAACAATACAAAATAATGGCGATTACTGATGCCATAGCTGAATATCTACAATTACATACTGAGATCAAGGACTTTGTTGACATTTCTTATCTGGTTCTTTCTATGCTATCGTCTGATTTTAAAGTGGTTTATGATCAATTTCGTCGAGTAAGTATTATTCTTGAACGGAAATCGAATCCTAAGACAAAATAATTTTTTCAATGATTGTTTTGCACAACCTGCCACAATGAGTCACTTTATCATAGATTGGCTGTTTGAGAATGCCCATACGCAAAAAGTCCGTCTTTTCGTATCCTTGTTATTTTTATGGTTATACATATAATACACACTACTAGTATGCCAAAGAGGATCCGGCCACATGCTCACCTGTGATTCGTTTTTGATATTATATTAGAAGTATTTTGTGTGAAACACATTGATTCAAAGAAAACTATTTAGTCAATTTTAAAACGCCTTTTATTATATATTAGCAAAAACTGTCTCTTAAGATAATTGCGTAGTATACTCATACATACAATTTTTCTCATTAAAAATTTTCAATGATACTGTGTCTACGAATTTAATATTATATCATAAATAAATTTAATATTATTCCTCATAGTTATCTATGTATACTGCATCAAAAGGGGATAGCCGTAGAAAAAATTGTCGTATTGTCTACGTACACAAATCATCTCCGACTACAAGTACAATCGCAATGTTGTGAAGAACTATTATGTAGTTAATACCTATTAAGGACTGTACTGCGCATTGTCCAAGTGACTTCTGGTTCACATGAAGTGCGTTGTATGCGTGGGAAACCTATGTGTAAACATTTCGATGCAATGGTGAACTGCATGTTGAATTATACACGTAAGGTAAATTCCCATTTGGATGTACATCATTCCAATGCTCTACGGACTCCACATAACAGTGTACCAATCTTAATGTCAATTAGAAGAAATCTTAATAAATATTTAAATCCGTGTGGAGTAGGCAAATTCTTATTCTAGTAGCGAAGAGCGATGTTTAATGTTGTATCCTTTTAACTTTAAACTAAATAAATGATTTTATACGTCACTATGATATTGGTTGTGGCTTAACGACCACCAATATCATATTGGGTGCGGTGATGTTTCTTTTGTTAAATTGCGCTCAGCCAGGGCAAAAAATAACTTTCACTGTGTGCCAACATACTGAGTCTTAGACCTTTTTGTCTAAATAATTGTTATTATGACTGTTTAAATTTTACACTACGTACTTAGCCTTAAGATTTAAGAAAAATAAATGGTATTATTACTATATCGTTCGATTCTCTTTTATTCGTACTATCGATAAGAATCCGTGATAAGACTGATGCCTCCCACAGATAAAAAGTATTGTCGGATTTCTTTACGAAAAGAAAAACCATCTGATTAGTAGAGAGTGCCTCTTGGAATTTTAAACAATGCAATAAACATTAATTACATTTATATAAAAAAAAATTACGTATCAAGTTTTTATACTTAGAGATAATATGGTTATTTATATTAATATAACGATAATTACTGGTCCTTAAAAATACATTTAAAAATAATTTAAATCTTATTTTCAGGTAAGACAATGATTCTAAAAGGTTTGTCCCTGGCAAAAATTCTTTGGAAGCTTAAATTCGAGGAAGGTCGGTATTCTTTTTATGAATCGAGTCTCGAGTTCGGTTTAGACGATGGGAATTTTATACTTGGCCTTATAATTTTTTTTATCTTATTGTCGGATGATTTTTAATGGAGTGTGGATAGTTTTTTGTTTTTGTTACAATTTTTGAATGAGTCGTGAATGTAATTAGGTAAAACTTACTGATCACGACTACTTTCGCATGGGTAATAATATAAGTTTTCAAACTATTATATCGAAGGAATGAAAGATTTTCGCGCTCTTATAACACATGAGACATCATAACACGTGAGATCAGTTATTATTGTAGTAAATTAAAAAAAAAATTGTCCATTAGTTTACATGTGTTGCGGCAGCATACGAGTATAGACTGACGGACATTTTTTAACTGTATGCGGTATATGTAGAGATTAAATGAAATATTATAACAGGCAATTTAATCGTTTATTTATATCAATTTAAATCAGATAGCTGTAAATCCAATTAATATATATTTTTTTTAATGCTACGAGACCAGACATAGCAGTACGGCTCACCAGGTGATATGTTTTACGCCTGCTCTTAACAATGCGGTGCTAATTAAAATATTTATACAGCATCACTTTGCGCTTAATCAGTTTCACTTTTCTTATAGTACTAAGGTTGCAATCAAGCTTAGGCCCGCCTGATGGTGAGCGGTTGCCGTAGACTGTGGACGCTTGCAATCGCCAGAGGCGTCAGTAGCTTTAGCATCATTAAAAACTTAATATAGCAGTAATTACCCATTAAGGCTGTAGCGGCTGTGATGGCGTTGTATCTACCTTATCTACCTAGACGATCTCTGTCAAGAGGGACCTACCGCCATTAGGCTGGTATCTTATCTATAATAAGAAAAAATGGCGTGTCCAGTCTTGAATGAGATTCGTGTAATATATTTCCACAGATTTCCATTTCCTAATTGCATTTCTCTTTTTGCCATAGAAACGTCTGGGCAAGACAATGGCAGTGTTTTGATTTTGCAGTTCATATTGCACAACCAATTAATATACCGAGGTGTGCGTAGTTTGACCCTATTTTACGCACTAAAGCACAATGTTGTAACTGATCTCACTATTTCTGGAACAGATTATGCTCTAGCGTGACAATTATAAAATAGTGGGAATATTAAGTATCTATCTTAACGTATTGTGTGTAAAGTCCTATGCATATATACGTTAAATAACAAAAGTCTTATTATTTTGTCCGACTATCTGCGATATAGATAATATATTTTTCTTTTATTTAATAAAATCTTTGTGATTTTAGGTATTACTTACATATTATACAATAATAAATGTTTTAATGCTAAAACTGATTAAAGTTGTCCGCTGCAGTGGCGCTAAATAAATTTAACCCAGAGTTATGTTTCACATTAACGAGTGACAGGATGGTGATATAACTTGTACTATTTATTATGTTGATTGCGGGAAAACTGGCGCCTCTCGGTACCCCGCGCACCTCGTTTTACCCCGGATATTCTGCCGCGCAAATTATGGCGGCAAATCGCTGTTTTGTTCGTAACCTACAATTATTTGTAGTTACCTTTTCATACGCGCGGTAATTGCTATGGTTTAAGATAAAATTACTGTTGCACATTTTATTATGTAACAACTAACTTTAATATTATGTTATATTTCTAGTAAACAATTTAAATTTTAGTCAGAAGTAATATGTTAAAATTATATTATAACATAAAATATATTTGGCAAACATTTTACGTTCGCATTTTCTTGAAATGCGGAAAGTAATACCTGATAACAATATTCGGTGTGTATATATATATATATATATATGTAGTAAAAATGAATGTGTGTAGAGTTAAAGAACTGAATAATCGTCTGAAAGTTTGTCTCTCAATAGGCATCAGCTACAAAAGTCAGAATAACGGGCTAAATGTAGGCGAGCGGCGACGACGAAACGCCTGAAAATCGGGTACCAGTCGAAAGTGTTAAAATTCATTTGGAAAATTGTGTTAATGTTATTTCTAATTCTTATTGGTACCTAACACCAGTCGATTGTCCGCCTCGTCGTTGTGTTGCCTGTAAACCATCTTTGTTGTAGATGCGCATATTCTATGCGTTGAATTATTTTCGAATTCAACGGAACTGCAATTGTCTTTACACATTTCCTTACAGTTCATATCTCTTTAAAAATGTCTGCTAGACGATTGCGACTCACCATCATAGACTACATCGGTTGGGAATGTCGTCAGGCGTTATAGTCTATGTAATTAAAGAAAATATTTGTCTTTATTCGAATTTTATTATTGACCATACGCACAAAATTATAATTTATTTCTTATGTATATTATACAGGTAGAAATAATATATATTTACCTCTTTTAAAATCGATGTTATATTTGTTTGTTTTATTAATGTTCATAATTTTTTTATTATTTGTTATTATCGTGACATTGAAATGCAAAAGGCGTGATTACGTTAATTTGTGTATTATATAATTAATGATGAAATGGCATACAAAAATTTATTATTGATATGTGCTACCTTTATTGTGGTAGTTATACTTTATCATTTACATTGTTATATATCGGCCATAGGGTAAAACTAGATGACACAGTCATATGTAAGGTTGCCATAGCACAGCAGTGCTGTTATGGCGGCAGACTAACAATTGAGGGAGGTAGCTAGCCAGGCGGGTTTGTAAAACCTTAACACTATTAAAAAAAAAAATCTTGTACCTCCGGACTTGAACCAAATACCTCCGTGTTAAGAGGCAGCCACGTCAGTTGCTATAAATATAATATAATTAATAGTATAGACGTTATGGAATAGTTAAAATCGCAAAAAAAACAACATAATAGAAACAAGCATCGCTTAGTCAATGCGGAGGGCAATGAAAACTGTCCCCTATCTAAGGTTAGCGACCTTCCCGTTCTATTTCTAACTTCGCGAGCGAGTCCTCTACGCAAATCGACCATATTTCCATTGCATCGCCTCGCTTTATTAATATTCCATCTGCCAATCACTAACCGCGCCTCATGGTAACCGCGTTGTTTACCGAACAGGCCCAACGCGATTCTGATTTATTGACTTGTTGAAATGAATTCCATATACGAGTATAATAGAGCGCTCGCGAAGTTTATTCATATGGTGAGGACAAATACTTATTTATGGTTATAATCGCAGGAAGACAGAGATGTTAGATGCATATAAACAACCTTCTTCAATAGTTTTTTTTTTAACGATAAAGGTTATAACACAAAGTGTAGTGGTTTATTTACAATCCACGCGAAACAACTTTTTTTGTTTCTTCTCCGTGGTCTAACTGGACCGTTCGGAGCGCAAACGAGTGGATCGGTACAAAATATCTAGTTACCATTAAAATATTAGATGTCGTACTATTAATTATAGATTTTACTGGATCATAATATGTATATAATTCAGATTACTATTCACTAAGTTTATTTCAATCGACATCGTTATCGTAAGCCGTTAGATGCCCAATGCTGGAAATAAACAGATTGTTGGTCCGAATTAAAGTTCATACTAACACTGTCTATCGGTACTCGAGTGAAACTGGAGACCTTGCAGCCCGCCCAGCCTTGCCCAATTGCCTCTTAAAGCTAGCATTTCTACGTCGGTGACACATAATTATACCACGAATACCTATTATTTCTTATTTAATCCCGCTATTATTTTAATACCAGTTTAATAATTTCTATTTCGTTAATATAATAGAAATCGCTATTATATCCGTACTAAGACACAGTTTACGAAAACAAAGCTAAGATGTGCAGTACAAACTCGGCCTTATATCCTTCGACCTTGTGATCGTCGAAACATTAAAAAGACATTAAAAAAAACCTCTTTCAAAATTGGTTTTGCAGATTTTTTTAAGGAACAAAGACAGGAAGGTCGGCACGGACGATCGCGTAATTTGATTGCTTATTACAATCGTCGGATGATCTCTGTCTACGTGTACCAGGGGTTGCCAACAAGTCCCTCGTGATGTCATATTTGGTGAATCGTCACAAGTTGGGTCTAAAAAGTTGTTTTCTTTACGAGTCAACATTTTAATTTAATCCACCTTCTCTTATCTTATTCCTCGTGCCTAAAGATAGTAACCACCTTTACCCATCACTTATGCTCTCACGATCGGACGCCTTCTTGTTCTATCTGAAATTACAAAAATGTCAAATATTTTCGAACGCTTATCTTACTTATTTACTCCCACCTCGCTGAAAACGCAGTGAATAAACATAGTATACATTTCACATTTCTTCCTCTTAAAAAAACCCATATGAATAAAAGTCGATAGCGACACTGAGGATAAATGGTAAATCTTATGTGAAAAAATGTTGACTACCCCTGGCATATACTATTTCATGCTTGAATACAACTTTTTGCAATTTATTTCGATTGTCTCAATACTTATTTATTATTAGATGGATAATGTTGCATATACGCCAGTGTATTTAGGTGTCTGCAGACGGGAATAATTACCATACCGCTAAAAATATTTTGTAAGTGTTATCTAACAGAAATATTAGTAGTTTCAGTGGCGTGCCTGTAGGGTAAGACCAGTCGTTAACTCTTAAATGCTGTATTTTTCTCAAAGTACTACACCGAACTTTATAGCTCAAATCGTTCATGTATCAAAAAACATTTTGCCACTGAAAGTAATGCTACAATTGTCTTGTCTACGGTCATCGTTGTTTGTTAGAGATCGCATACACACACATACACACGCACACAAACACCGGTTTTTGGATGAAGGGAATTGAAACTGTTTAGACCAATAGCAACAATTTGCATTTAAATGTTAAATTTATATGTACATAAAAGAAAATATCATTATATGTAATTTATTTCCTTAGTGGGGTTGTGTCAAGAATTCATATCACAAGCAATTGATTCATTGTAGTGTGCATTATTGCTTAAATAAAGTATGCCAGGCTTTTTGGTTTGTATTTCATCTATCACCGCCAATCAGTTTACTGTATTACCTATTCGTAGATACGATGAAATGTTCATGATATATTTAGTTACAGTTATATTATTAGACGCTTCTTTATAATAAGTGTGAATAGACCACCATTGCAGTTCAGAAGGTGTTTACGTCAAATACGGACACGCTATCTATTGCTTGGCGATATTTATGTAGCTGTACAATTAGACTGAAAAAGATGGTTATTTAAAATTTGACGTTTGCATAATATTTAACTGGCTTTGTGGCGGTTTATTTTACGGCTTATCTTGTTACTTAGAGGTCCCGGGCTTGATGCCATGTAGGCAGTGAATTTTGGATGACGGTAGGGTTTACCGAACCCACCTACCTAGCTAGCACCCCCAATGTCAATCTGCCGCTATAAGAATGGCTGTGTTCCGGCAGCCATATATGTGAAGGCCAATGTATTCTATACGAGCACACTTCACCATTTACAGCCCCATTAACGCTAACCTGTATTTAAACATTATATAAAATATCTGCTTTCTGAAGCTTTACGGTTCCCAAGCCGCTAAACAAATGTATAACTATTTTTTGTTATATGAAATTACTTAACCTTAAGCGTTATTAAATATAGGTTCGACCGTTTATAGATAATCAGCTCTTTATTTTTCAGAGATTATCTGTCAGGAGTATTTTAAGTTTTTTTTTAATTTTTTAAATATATTATCTGCGTAGAGACCTGAAAAAACAACAAAATATACATAAGGTTACAACGATCGTTCTCTTTGTATAGAGACGCTTGTTTTAAATTCTGTAAAAACAGTGTCGTGTTTAAGTGCGGCGTTGTTATGTAATATCAAGTTGCTAGTCACGACGTGGTATTGTGACATGCTACGCGACGGAAGAGCTCGGCGGCGCGGCGTGCGACTCAGGGATGTTATTAAATTACTTTTTTTTATAGCTTATGGTATTTTTGACTTCGATATCATCTGATGCTTAGTATGAATGAGGCCCTGTATGATGAAGTTTGTTCGCCTAGAATACTTCCGGTTCTCACATGTATATGACTGCCGGAACGCAACAGTGCTGGTATGGCAGTAGATTGATATTAAGAATGGCAGGTCGCCAGACGCATTCGAAAATCTCTAGCACCGTCCAGACTCCATTACTCCTATGTCGGAGTATCAAAGTCGGAACCTTTGCGCCACAAGGAAAGCTGTAAACCACTGTGTCACGAAAGCAGTCAAATTCTATTATAGCTGAATGAACCATATGATAGCTTAACATGTTTGAACATTTTGTTAAATTATGGATATTACTATTCCTCAACTTTCATTTCGTGGGTTTCAAGCGTACAGGTTAAATGAGGTCTATACGTATTGTTTTTTTATCCGTATCAAGTCAGGACTTGGGCTCGATTACCTCTGATGCTATGCGGTTACATAGCTCTGCGAAGGTAATGCCCACTAAACTAGTAATAACAATTTTTTTTTCTCTTTTAAAGACCCCCCTCGTCTGACGATACCGACCTCCGGTTGCGCCGATAATGATGAGCTTCAATTCAACAAAAAGAAAGGTGCAACTCCATACGAATAAATAATGATTGAAGGAGTATCGACTCCTTTCGAGTTTCTTGTTTGGTTATTTTGAATGTTCGTATTTGGAATCTGCTTTAGAATCATTTTGACCATTCAAAGTTGTTTCTGAAGGCCTGATTGAATAAAGTACATTTCGAATTTGAATAAGCGTAACTATATCATATTTTCTTGTTTTTGACATAAAAACCTTATTAATTGATTTTTGCGCGCAACTCTTGTGAATAATAAAGGTAGCTTGAATTGAACCGCCTATGACATCTATTACCGAACAGAAAAGATCCCTTTCAAGTTTAACTACATCGGTGATTAGATTATTAGATTTTTTTAACAGGCAAACGTGTTTTGAAATGATTTTTTTCCTTAGCGTCATAATAAAAAAAATAATAAAACATGAAGCATAAAACTGCTTTCTTATGTCGTAAACAAAAAGATAAATTTTATTTATTTATTATAAATGAGTAGCTGTTACAAAGAATTTATCATGATAAAAAAAGTAAAAAATCAATTTTGTTATTGTTCGTTTAGTACAAGACCAGTGCATGCAAGATGCAAACCCCCGGTGCACTGAACGTAAAAAAAAACTGGCCAGTGACTCGGTGGCCCGGTAAGTACTACGGGGAATGTGGATTAACTTGGCCGCTTGAATGAGCCGAGCGGAGCTATGTGCCGAGCGCCTCCGCGCACGATCAACGGTTGCTTACATAACGAGTGCCCGATGCAATTGTTATTATATGTGCATTCATTTGATTGTCGCCGCTATCGGTCACGAGCATGCAGCGCTGTACGAATATTGTAGTGTGTTTTAACTCCAAAATGTATCACAATGAGGAATAAGTTGTCAGCGTGGGGAACAGCGCTCATGCTGCGTGATGTCATTGTTCGCCTTCTCGAGGCTCGAGTGGTTAGGATAATCCAATAGCCATGATGTTTAATACTGAACGCCACTGACTGCTAACCATTTAAAATGCGGACTAATATCAACGTGTGCCGATTGTTTATTATTAACATCGTTAATATAAAGGCGAAAATTAAAACGTTAAGAAATTATTGTAATTGTGTGACCCCACGGTCATATAAGTTCTATTTATCTATTTATTAATTTCTTTACTAATTCTATTACATTTTTCCCATAAACGATTATATGTGTTTTCCCCCGATTTGTTATAAAAACTAGATATTTCGTATGGTTTATTCTTCAAAATAAATCTGCACATTCTTGTCCAAACTATGTGAAAACCACATGTATTTAAAGTATTCTAAACGTGCAGGCAATATGTTCATCACACACTTACATCAGAGCCCAATGTCGAAAGAACAATTATTTTCAGTGGATTTTATAAGTTGGTCGCTTGCGCGGAATTCGTAAACTAGTGAAAGCAAACACCGGCGAATTTGTAACGACACCCAGCGTTTGGAAACATTCCAAAGCGATGCACGTCCGCGAATTGGTCGAGGTAGGTATTTAACGCGCTCCATGTTTTAATGATTGCTAAATTATTTAGACTCAAATAAATCGAACGTACAGACAATGTTAATATTATTAGGAGCATAACACAGTCTGCCGATTCTAATTTCTACTCCAAAAATATTTTGTATTTTACTCTGTTTATTCTATTTTTACCGCTTAACATAATTGCATTTCGGTTTGAAGAGCGTCATAACCAAGTAGCCCTGATATAATTATTTCAAGTTTACTACACTCAATGTAAATCTAAATTCGAAATCAAATCAAAATACGGCAGATTACCGCTATTGACTATTGCTGTGTTTCGACATTCATACATGTGAGAGCCGGAAGTAATTTGTGAATACGTTTCACCATCTACGATCATATTTTCACATAAAATCAGGTGAAATTGAGGTCCAGTGTTAGCCCGTTAGCGATAAAAAAAAAATCATGCCTTTCACAATTTTCTGTTGCGTAACTATCTTATATCAATATCGCTAAAAATGTTACACAAAGGTTTATCAATCACCGCTGGGCGAACATCGTGCTAGTCTAACGAACTGTATTTAATATTTCTAAAGTAACAGTTATTGATTAGGCTTTATCTATGTCATTGTTACACTATAAATGCATGACTATTCCATGTCGAGCCCTCAATTGGTTATACAAGGTCAGACGTCGATTATTTGTATCAGCTACATAGTTTCCGGCTAGGTAAGATAGGGTAATTCCTGCTCGTTCTACACAAATGTCTTTACATTTCAAATATTGGCATAAAGTACCTTTTTAATCTCTGCTTGCTCCAAACCGAAGCGTTTCATTTGGCCTTTAAATTTTATTTTCGGATGCGCACATGGGTCAGCAAATATCAAACAAGGCCCTCGACGATTACCTGTTTAGGTCCGTACGTCTGCTTTTAGCAGAAAAATTTTAATATATTTATTAACTAAATAATATTTAGTGTTTCTAGCATTACCCTAGCATAACGATAATCCCTAGATAATGTAAAATCTTCACAGTACTCGTGCAAAATATTAAACGAAACCATTGTGTTTCTGGTCGTTTGATATATTTATAACGCGCATAAGACGTCCTCTTTAAAGAGAATCTATCCTCGATTCGTTTCCGCGTATACGGCACCTTGGGGAGACCATAGTTCTCTTTGCGCATAATAAATCTTCGCGGTGCGTAGTATGTGACGACTCTTCTCGCAAATACCGGTATACGTTTTATTAGTCATGCTTTACAGAATATATATTTATACCTTTACACATCTGCAGTGCATAAATATCTCACTGCTGTCTAGGCACAATAGGTGGTTTCCGTTCTCCGTCTATCACCCTTGATTATGTAACATAGTATGCTCATAAAGCACTATAAAAAGTAATTAGTAAGTAATTAGATATATATTTTAACATTACTGGTGTACGAAAATCTGCTGGTATACCAATCTATCGCTATCATTAAAAAGTACTAAACTAATCGCACCCTGAGTCTTGATTTTTTTCAGATATATAAAATTGATTTATCTTATATAACTGTAATGTTTGTACAATTAACATCATTATGAGCAATAAGTCGTACACTGCGGGACATAGGCCTTACTTAATACCTCTCGCTATATGCGGTTCTTTTCTTGTCCGGTCAAGCCGTCGCCGGTTGCTAATCAAATCATCGGGAAGTAGGGCGGCCTCCACTTCTTCATTTCACACTTTTCAATTTAATGGAATGGCTTCGGGCAATGGCAATTCACAGCGGCTGTGCATTATATTAACCGTCACTTGCCTGCTTCTCTGTGACAATTTTTTTAATTTTATATTAACTCCTGGACCTACAGTGACATCATTTATTTTATGTGCCATTGTAGACATAGTCTTTGGCTAACATCGGGAACTATATTATTAGATTATCTGTTTCGTTCGTGCATCGATGCTGCTTTATTTAGGCTGTTGATGATACATTTCCAAATCCCCCTCCCCCTCCCACCACTTCAATACTGATACCAAAATCACATCGGCAAACAACTAAACGTCGAATTGCATTTTATTTGTATGTCAACGGGTTAAGCCTAATCTTTGTCCAATACATGTTCCAATAACCGAGTCAATCAACTCAGAGAATAAGTTTCATTAAATATTTGAACCTTTTCACACCTTCGGGTTGGAATTTTTGAAAACAGGATCACACGTACCAAATTTTCGTTTCCAGGACCAGCGTATTAGGTTGTGCGTTGATGTATATGTCAATCAGTGAAACAGCCGAGACAATAAATTTTATTTGTAGAGATGGTTACTAAAAAAACCTGATCAGTGTCGATTGTGCTTCTTATAATTACGGACAGCTAAGCTCCCTTTGCTGCTTTCTTGATTTCCGTTTAGTAAAATTTTCGCGATACTACCATGTATATTTTTAATAAAGCTCCATCTATTGACACAACTTTAATCTTTTAACTATGAATTAATCATAATATTCAATTTGTTAAATGAGTATTAACGATTGTACAATTAGTACAACGGGCATATATCCGATTGGACGTGTCTGGTGAACAGCCAGCAATTATTTTTTCTCAAATCTCGAGTTTTATTTTTATATCGAATATTGTTAATAGTTTTAATTATATTTTTTAAAGTGCTCATTTCATTGTTTGCTTGTTTGTTCCTTAGCTACGAACTTACCTAATAAGTTTCCCAACAATTGCGCTATTATCAATAGCACCATGCTCGTAGTGAAGTAATAGGACTTGGTCATAATTGTATTTTTCAAGGTTACGTAGTTTTGTTCTAGCTCGGAGTTTTATATAGGTATAAAACGGCAGCTGCCGGCTAGCTGCAATTTGCGCACTTCCTGTATGAATAAATGGGGTGGCATTAAGAGCGTGCCTCGTTTTTAAATTTACCTTCGTTTAAATGCATTTGGAATATTACACCGGCCCGAGTTGAATTTTAAATCATATTTATCAGCAGTGACAGTATAAAGATATTTTTCTACAATGTGAAGCAAACCTGGAAAGTAAACTAGATGCCATCCATTGTTAGAGTAAGTTTTAAAGCAGACTTTATTTATTTTTAATTCTCCTACATGCGGATACTTTTTTAATTTATCAATGTAACGAAATCAGCTAACATACTTATTAGTTTTATATAGATGTGCAGCTTGTATTAGTTTACATCCAAATTATCGAACACGATGTGACATCAGCAAGACAAATTTACAGTTTTTCTAACAAGCACCCAAAAAGATGTTCAAATGTGCTACTAAGTAATAAAGGGCTGGCGCGCACACTTCAAACAATACTTCGTAAATAAAGGAACCTTTTGAATGGGCTCGTAAAAACATTTGTACGCTGCGTACACACAGCGCGGTCCTCTCTTTGTAACGTAACGAGCTATTCACAAGTTAAAACGTTTTATGCACTCGCACTTCCGCTGCATCATTTCATTTTACGTAACTCTTCGATTATTTGAACTCCTAGTAGTATATACATACCTATTTATCGTGTTTCTTGGCGACGATGTTATTTATATCTACAGTATTAAAGATGCACGAAGTATTTACGACTTTATAGTTATAGTTCAGATACATATATACAGAGGCAGTACTCCCATACAAGCCCGAAAGCCAGCAAACCCTATTTAAGCAATATAGTACATTAACAATATGTAGCAATTGTGATTTATTAATCATAATTGCTACAAATTCTAAACACGATCATAAAGGTGAATACATGGAAAAATCATGTTATTTATACAATTTTACGTAGTGGCCTATTTAAGTACGTAAGCTTGCCTAGCAGGCACATCAAAAATGGTAAATAACTCATTTCTGCACCCATATCTGCTGCCGAATAAACAGCCCAGTACCCACATGATGCACATTTTGCTTGGTAAAATTCTTGAAACCGAGTGACGTATGGTCTTAGGCGACAAGCATAATCAGTTCCGGCTCTGAGAAAAACACTAAGGTTTTAGCCGGTGAGAGTCCGGTATAACCCCTTCCATTTCTGCAGCGTAGGGTTTCCCCACGGAAAATGACCAATGTGGCATAATGCCGAGGAAATATTCTTACCCTGGCGCCCTCATTTTGATAGCCATGTTTATCATTGCTTCGTTTTCTTATTATTTTAAAAATTGCGTGAATTTAGCTGAATAAAGACATTTATAAACTATTATATTTATTAATGGCTATGTCCTTTGTTAACAATAAAACTTCGCGTTCCCTTGCGGAGCGGTTATAATTAATCGGCGGCGACCTACGCGTGTGAAATGGTATTTTTACCGGAGCACTGGTCCGGCCTCGCTCCATAGCCGCGGATGCACCGATCGCTGTCCTTGACTTGGCTCCAATGCACTAGCGTAGGCCGCAAGGTATACGCGACAAGCGGTGTTTTTTGCCAAATGTTGAAATATTAACTAACTGCTTGTTAATTGTCATCTTGATTGTACTTGTTTATTTATTTGTTATGTAGTGTCTCGCGCCTTCACTGTTTCTGTGTTGTTTTTTCAAAGTAGAGAAACTTCCTGAAAACTTAGTCCGTTATTTGCCAAATATTTTTTTTCAATTACACTATGAAGTTTTAAAGATTAGTGTGTTTAAATAAAAAAATAACTGTACACGTTAATTATGTTGGTATATTTTATATTAATTAATAACCCCATAAGTCAAATATTGTTAGTCATAAAATTTTATAGAGAACTGCTCCAGCATACTATATTAAGTGTGAGTTACTGATTAGCATTGATTGGGATTGTCACTTTTTCGTTATAGCTTCAAGACGAACAAAAAAATATACAGTGGACTATCAGTTTTTCCCGGATGGTTCGTGTCAGTATTGTGCTAAATACTAGCTGGTGGTAGCCGAGGATGGTTGACAACACTCATAATGAAGTTTATCTATTATCGAAAAGTTACAGATATGCCATTAATTTAGTACCAATAGTTCAATTATTGCATTTAATTAACACTATTTTACATATAACTAGTATCTATAAAACAAATAAAATATATTAAAGTGTCTATATTTTATAGGTACATACTTAGCTCCGATTTGTTTAGTAACTCATATTGAAGACGTCTCAATATCAGGAAATTGTCGATTTGAAAATGTATCACCATATTATATTGAACGTATTAGTGAAAATGTATATTTGCCACGATGGCTTTGCTTATTCTCTTAAGACTTGCACCACACGTGTGGCTCGTAGCGCCGCCATATCAAAAAGCCGTATCGTACGCGAGACGGGTTATTTTTAGTCGAGTCCCGTGGCGGCCATAATGCATGCGGGCATCACGGTATGTTATTACACAGCGAGATACAACGTTTGTTTGTTACTGATCACGTCACGATAGCTGCCGTGACTCCTTCACACGACCTACGATAGCTGTTATGAACTTTTCGTAACGATAACAAGCTATGTTATTATGTGAACGCTTCTGTATTATAATTTGTTCCGCGCGATTCGTTTTGTCACTTGTCAGGTGTCGGTCCGCCGCCATTTTGCATCATTGGCTCGTAAATAATCATAAAATATTTTTATAACCATTTTCATCTCTTACAGCAATACATATTTTTATCTTTGTTATTATGTGGAAAGTACATGTACTATGTACTATTATATTTATATCAATTCATAAATATAAAACTTAGGTAACGCATTTGAATCGAAATGAAGAAGTGCAATAATTTTTAATTCATTTGTAAAAGTGTTTTACAGTTTAATTTGTAATCATTATTTGTTTACGTTTTGTCAATTTTCAATTTTCTTAGGGTTGTTCTTCCACCCCTTAGCTACTTGTATTTTTCCTTCATTCACTGTCAAATTCACAATGTCAAATACAGATTGTCAATAATGAAACTAAAGCCGAATTTGGCCATTTGAATTTATTTTTAATATTGATACACATTATTTATTACAGGCAAAACGTTTTGTGTTAATTGTTTAACATTTTAAATCTTAAACCATTTATGTCGTCTTATTTTTAATTTGTTTTTATCCTCAAAATTAAATGCTTATAAGAATGAGTTAATTTAACACATTCCGTGTCAAGTTTGATTGTATACGACCCACGCTGAAGTATCTTTTAAAAATGTTTTAACCGCAAGTTTTCCTAAATAATTACTTTATTCTTAAAACAATCACATTAGATCTTTAATCCACATCAAGAATAAGTCAAATTGTTAATAACAGAATATATGATTAAAAATTGTCTCCATATATCATCTTCATAAGTACGCAAGGGAAAAATCTTAAAACACTGGTACGGAACGTGGTAAAGGAAGTTGTGAAAGTCGAATTGTACCTTAGACCTACCATTTAACACGTTACCTGCCACATGTACCGTTTCCGGTATACGATAAGCTGCATTTGTACGCCAGGCTGAATTATTAAATTTAAAGCGTATTTATATATAAAATTTAAATATTTCTTAACATTATTTTACGTAACGTGAAAACGCTGACTAAGAAGGCCACTTTTAGTATTTGAATTGCCAAAAAGGAAAAAAAAGTTAGCGGAAGAATTACTGGGAACTCATATTTGATATTCATTAATAACTTAATATGGAAAGGCGGTATGAGTAAAAACGGAATAATTTGTTATCTGTTGTTTTCCTAAATATTCCATATATTAAGTAACATATTTTCTAATTCCTACAGCCCTGCTAAAAATGTAGAATAATAATGAGAAGATATTTGGCTCGGTACTTCATTGTAAATAAAAATTAATTCAAATAAATTAATTTTTTTATTGATATTTGGCGCATTTCCTAGTTTTGATGTTGTTAATTATAAATATAATATACAAAAATATTAAACTAGTTGTCATGTACCGAAAACGGTACACAGGGCCTATAAATCACACCTTATAAATAGCCTGGCAGGGAACGTGTTAATATAAAAAAAAATTACAATGTTTATTACGAAAACTCACATTAAATGTTATGTAAAGGCTATGTAGAGGTAGGTAAACTACAAATATTTGTATTCACAGACTGTCTATACGCCATGCATTGTTAAAATATCTCCAGTCGATTACCAGGATCGCATAAAGTGTACTACTTACTGTTCTCTCTGTTTGTCGCGTTGCCTGCACTGCATACATCGGCGTGAGCGGCGTGTTGAAACTCCATCAGGCTATCGATCAGCCGGGCACGTGGCAACGCACGCGCTACCGGTAAGGTTGCTTCACGCACACGTTATCTATTATAAACAACGACTTAAAAACAACATTTATAAATATCTTAATAGAATCCTTACGCGATTCTGTCCGCTCCCAATTACATGTTAAATACGCATTCTTATTTGTTGATCGCTTAATTCATTTTTAAATGACTTTTATTATTTAATAAAATAAGGATCCATTTATATCAGCAGTGATGGCATAGTCTGTATGAAAAATGTTAAATTAATATGTATAACATTTGATAACTACGAAGCCGCAATGAGCCCGGGTTTATTACTAATCCATTGTGAGTTTCTAGCCAGCTATCTATTTTAACAAAAGATATTCTGTACGCATGAGAACTCCAAATGACAATAATCCATTACATTAACAGGAGATTTACGGACAATTTTTCATGGTTTTCTTTTCGATTCTGTGGTAATTTGAGGCGTTGTTGTATTCTTATGCTTTCTATCTTGTTAAACTAAGTAGGTAAAGCAATATTGCATAATACAAAGGAAATAACGTAAACCTATATTTTTAACGCACATATTGAATAAACTATTTTTGAATAGAACTTTTGAATATTAATATACGGAATTTTTATTTGAATGTCATTTCATCAAAATGTCGAGTTCATTATATCTAATTTTAAATGCTTCTATTATTTACCCATGATATCCCGATTGTATAGACAAAGTTTAATAGTCTTAAAGATCGATTTAATTCGTTAAATTTTGCATACATCTGAAATATATGAATTTTTAAAACATGCTAACAATATAATGATACGCATTTTTTTTCAATTGCAAAAAAAAAATATATTATTCAATCTTTGTATTAATTGAGTTTTCATGTGATAGCCCGTATCATGTAGTTTGTATCATCCAATCAACACTGGCGCCATGCAATGTGCGACCTTGCAATCGTTACGTATGTGTCCTTCATTGCTCGTTTTCTGTAATTGTACAAGTAACAGTTGTTAACTCTTAGCGGGGCAGAAAATGCTCAAACATTGAAATTATCTTCGCAAACAGTGATAACGTTATCATTGTAATTTTAATGCACTCAATATATAAACAGAGCCGACCTTCATTCGGTATGTGGCGGGCGGGATATCTAGTGTTATTATTTTTTTTTAATTGACGTCACAACTGAGATGATTACTTTTGTGGATGTTTTAAGAGCACTACATGACAAAAAAAATTTGACACTAGGTTTACCGAGTACGTGACCTTTGTCCGAAATTTCAGTTTTTTTTTTCATATTTTACGGAAACTGCTTGTTGTCTTTCCTATCCAAAGGAAATACAAGAACGAATTAATTAATGTGTCAAATTACTATGGCCTCAAAATGAAAACCTTGAAAAAATGTCAGTAATGTTAAGAAAACAGAATGGAATAAATTTAGCAATTATACGTGCAACTCAAAGTTTATTTGGCTTTATATTATTTTTTAATAGATAAGCAAACGGGCAAGCGGTTCACGTGATGGAAAGTGCTCGCCGTCGGCCATAGACAGCCGCAACATTCGACAAGTCTAAGAAGGCTCTTTCCTTGAAGGTCCCCAAGTCGCATCAGTCCAGAAATGCCGCTGGCGACAACTGACTCCACAGAGCAGTTGTTGTAATAAGAAAAATACATGTTGAATATTTATTATTATTATTTATCGACGATTAGGCTTTTCATAATCTGTTCAGCGAATGATTATCTTACCGGCCTTAAATGGTTTCTTTATAGCATAAAATAGTAGTTGTTCTCAAAAAGAGGGTAGACGACGTGAGAAATGGATAGTATGGAATATTATGTAATGAAATTCTGCGCAACTTAATTATTAAGCCTATCATAGTAAATTGATTAAAAAATCTTTGTAAAATAAAGAAAATTGAAATTTTAAAGGAGAGAGATAAATTTTATGATAAATTTAATTATTCTCTTCGCGTGGTCTAAAAAAATCTCAGTTTTTTTTTTATTGTGGCGCTAGTTTTTCACATTTTTATTGTAATCACGTTGACCTTGGGAGTTGCTTATCTCGCACGGAGTTCACTGACTGCGAACGGAATAACTTTCCGCGTCACGCTGCGCTTTGTTTCGCATAACGAATTTAAATACCATGTGGCACACAAATCTTGTTATATGTTAAATATATTGGTATAGTTAAAAAATTACATAACGTATACGAAAAAACGCAGGCATCAAAATATATACGAATATTTAAAACTATCGTCCCCACATATAATGAAGGTTTTTCTTTGGTGCCTTCGGTGCCAGAATTATTCGTTTGTTCCCGTCGGTTTTTATTTACTGTTCGGTTCATTCACCACATAGTTTTCGCACGGCATCAACGTGGTGCCACCGAATTATTAAATCATTATTGCTACGCGAAAATGAAGAAGAAATACAAAAACCACTTCATTTTTTAATATTTAATTATGTAATGTTTATTTACGTACTTGGAATTGCTCTACAGGCACGCCACTGCATGGAAGCAGTACTGTATTGCATTGTCAAACGGGGAGACCGCCCGGATCGGCCGCCCCGACTGGTCGCTAATGTGTTAAGAAGTTTGCACAAAAAATACTTACGACTGCTGGAAGTTAAAATCTACCAATTGACCTACGCTAAAGCCAAGAATACTTTATACGAAGTTTAACATCTTAGGAACAGTGTATTTTCCCGCGAAATCACACCGACTTTTACAATTAGAATCGGTTATAAAAAAGTGTAAATAATTTGTATAAGATTTCGATGTGTTGTGTTAAGGTAAACATGATAGAATTTTAAAATATTATGATATTAATGTCATAGGAACAATAAACAACTGTAAATAAGAAATAGATAAAAAAAACTTGGCATTTTTGAAAGCCACTATGGTGGCTCGTCGTACAGAGAGATAACCGAAAGTGATATAGTGATATAGTGGCGGATAGGATAGTGCCTAAAATGTTAAACAGGGAAAGCAGTATGCACGCGTTACTCTCTATATTTTTTTTCTATAAAACCTCAAATAATAAACGTCTCGAACAGAATCAATCATTAGAGGGTGCGGTTTACTTTCACACTTTCCCACAAATTGTTAAACGGGTAAACACAATTATGCTTATCTGGTCTACCTTATTTTCCTTCGTTTTGTTTTTTTTTCGTCATTTATAGTCTCAATACTTACGTTCAGTTACAAATTCAAAGTCGATACAAGAATGTGGACGGAAATTTGAGTAAAGTTTATATTGTAAACATTTAACACTAGATTTACCAAAATAGGTTCATGGTTTTATTTTCGAATCTGTAGTAATTTTGTTTATAATTCTAATTTAATTTTTCCTGTTTTGCAACAAAATGTATAAAAAGTGTTCCTAGAGGCAGTTTAAAAAAATTAAAAAGTCAAACGCATAAAAGTATACGGATCTTTGTATCCAGTATTGGTCCGTCAAAATGACGGATTCGGTAAATCTAGTGTTAATAAATCCGTTCCATTACCTTTGCCGTAAAGTTGTGTATCAGAAGTTACTTACAGTTCTGCACTCTAAACTTATAATTCGATAGGGAAACCACCAACACCGTTTTCGTTGAATATGTGTTTGAACACAGATTTTATTCTCTTAACATTTTTATTGAGTTTGTGTAAAAGAATAACGCGAGTATGAATTCACAGAATTGAAGCAAAAGAGAGCGTACCGGGCGATGCTTACCGTAGGAATGCAATAATAAAACGATAATTACGCCTCAAGGTCATGTGCGTGGACACATTGTATGTAGAAGTGCAACGCGATCAGCACGCCGGCCTCCGATAGCCAATTAGCTATTGGCGATAAGCGCGATCGCAATGTTTGCTGATAACGGTGTGGCGCCGTGCGCTAGGCGGCTCGACGACAGGCGTTCGATTATGTTATCAGTGTAATTTATTTCTCTTTCATTATCGGCGAACATCGCTGTTCTATATTAATTTTTGTTTTAATGATTAAACTACGCTGTACATTGATTAAATTTGTAATCGGAAACAAAATAAATGTTATTTCTTATTTTGTACGCAGTGCCATTCCTAAAATTCGATTTTTTGTACGAAAAAATAATTACATGTTTTTTTTTTCATACAGATATGTTTTAAACAGTTTCTATACAGTTATTGTAACATAATAACAGTTTAATAAAAATATAACGTGGTGTATATTCAAAGGAAATATTTATGTCAGTGTGTTTATAAAACATTATCGATTATATAAAGTCTGAAAAGTTTTTCTCTCCCTCTCTTTCTTCAAATTGCGGTAGAAATTTTAACATGTACATGAAAACACTTTGTTCATGAAAACAATTTCCACTTCGGCGAACATTTTCGGAACGTAATTGGTTTATCAAAATAGGATTTGTCAATTAACCAGACCGCACTCTGTCTACCCAACATTGTCTGCCCTTGTTAAGGTGAAAAAACTGTTTCATTGGAATTCCTCATGACGTACAGTAAAGAGAGGACTTCGAGATGCCAATTTGTTTGGTCGCGTAGCTGTTCGTAAACCACTGTTACGACCACAAAACAAAAAGAAACAT